>CALNHZ020000634.1:0-24169 GCA_940586395.1 Vitis riparia x Vitis cinerea | reverse complement strand
GGTACTAGCCCAGAAAGTTTTCGATACTCGCACGGATTCTACCTTTTCCCAGGTACTCGCCGGTATTCTACCACTTTTCGGTACTCACACTGATTCGACCCGTTTTCGGTAATAGCCCAGAAAGTTTTTCGATACTCGCACGGATTCTACCTTTTCCCGGTACTCGCCCGGATTCTACCATTTTCGGTACTCACACTGATTCGACCCGTTTTCGGTACTAGCCCAGAAAGTTTTACGAAACTCGCACGGATTCTACCTTTCCCAGTACTCGCCCGTCTTCTACTACTTTTGGTACTCACACTGATTCGACCCGTTTTCGGTACTAGCCCAGAAAGTTTTTCGATACTCGCACGGATTCTACCTTTTCCAGGTACTCGCCGGATTCTACCACTTTTCGGTACTCACACTGATTCGACCCGTTTTCGGTAATAGCCCAGAAAGTTTTTCGATACTCGCACGGATTCTACCTTTTCCCAGTACTCGCCCGTCTTCTACTACTTTTCGGTACTCACACTGATTCGACCCGTTTTCGGTACTAGCCCAGAAAGTTTTTCGATACTCGCACGGATTCTACCTTTTCCAGGTACTCGCCCGTATTCTACCACTTTTCGGTACTCACACTGATTCGACCCGTTTTCGGTAATAGCCCAGAAAGTTTTTCGATACTCGCACGGATTCTACCTTTTCCAGTACTCGCCCGTATTCTACTACTTTTGGTACTCACACTGATTCGACCCGTTTTCGGTACTAGCCCAGAAAGTTTTTCGATACTCGCACGGATTCTACCTTTTCCAGGTACTCGCCGGTATTCTACCACTTTTCGGTACTCACACTGATTCGACCCGTTTTCGGTAATAGCCCAGAAAGTTTTACGATACTCGCACGGATTCTACCTTTTCCCGGTACTCGCCCGTATTCTACCATTTTCGGTACTCACACTGATTCGACCCGTTTTCGGTACTAGCCCAGAAAGTTTTTCGATACTCGCACGGATTCTACCTTTCCAGGTACTCGCCGGATTCTACCATTTTTCGGTACTTACACTGATTCGACCCGTTTTCGGTAATAGCCCAGAAAGTTTTACGATACTCGCACGGATTCTACCTTTTCCCAGTACTCGCCCGTCTTCTACTACTTTTTGGTACTCACATGATTCGACCCGTTTTCGGTACTAGCCCAGAAAGTTTTTCGATACTCGCACGGATTCTACCTTTTCCAGGTACTCGCCGGTATTCTACCACTTTTCGGTACTCACACTGATTCGACCCGTTTTCGGTAATAGCCCAGAAAGTTTTTCGATACTCGCACGGATTCTACCTTTTCCAGTACTCGCCCGTCTTCTACTACTTTTTGGTACTCACACTGATTCGACCCGTTTTCGGTACTAGCCCAGAAAGTTTTCGATACTCGCACGGATTCTACCTTTTCCAGGTACTCGCCGGTATCTACCACTTTTCGGTACTCACACTGATTCGACCCGTTTTCGTAATAGCCCAGAAAGTTTTTCGATACTCGCACGGATTCTACCTTTCCCAGGTACTCGCCGGTTCTACCATTTTTCGGTACTTCACTGATTCGACCCGTTTTCGGTAATAGCAGAAAGTTTTTCGATACTCGCACGGATTCTACCTTTTCCAGTACTCGCCCGTCTTCTACCACTTTTGGTACTCACACTGATTCGACCCGTTTTCGGTACTAGCCCAGAAAGTTTTTCGATACTCGCACGGATTCTACCTTTTCCAGGTACTCGCCGTATTCTACCACTTTTCGGTACTCACACTGATTCGACCCGTTTTCGGTAATAGCCCAGAAAGTTTTTCGATACTCGCACGGATTCTACCTTTTCCAGTACTCGCCCGTCTTCTACTACCTTTTGGTACTCACACTGATTCGACCCGTTTTCGGTACTAGCCAGAAAGTTTTTCGATACTCGCACGGATTCTACCTTTTCCAGGTACTCGCCCGTATTCTACCACTTTTCGGTACTCACACTGATTCGACCCGTTTTCGGTAATAGCCCAGAAAGTTTTTCGATACTCGCACGGATTCTACCTTTTCCAGGTACTCGCCCGGATTCTACCATTTTTCGGTACTCACACTGATTCGACCCGTTTTCGGTACTAGCCCAGAAAGTTTTTCGATACTCGCACGGATTCTACCTTTTCCAGTACTCGCCCGTCTTCTACCACTTTTTGGTACTCACACTGATTCGACCCGTTTTCGGTATAGCCCAGAAAGTTTTTCGATACTCGCACGGATTCTACTTTTCCAGTACTCGCCCGGTATTCTACCACTTTTCGGTACTCACACTGATTCGACCCGTTTTCGTAATAGCCCAGAAAGTTTTTCGATACTCGCACGGATTCTACCTTTTCCCAGTACTCGCCCGTCTTCTACTACTTTTTGGTACTCACACTGATTCGACCCGTTTTCGGTACTAGCCCAGAAAGTTTTTCGATACTCGCACGGATTCTACCTTTTCCAGGTACTCGCCCGGATTCTACCATTTTTCGGTACTTACATGATTCGACCCGTTTTCGGTAATAGCCCAGAAAGTTTTTCGATACTCGCACGGATTCTACCTTTTCCCAGTACTCGCCCGTCTTCTACTACTTTTTGTACTCACACTGATTCGACCCGTTTTCGGTACTAGCCCAGAAAGTTTTTCGATACTCGCACGGATTCTACCTTTTCCAGGTACTCGCCGTATTCTACCACTTTTCGGTACTCACACTGATTCGACCCGTTTTCGGTAATAGCCCAGAAAGTTTTTCGATACTCGCACGGATTCTACCTTTTCCAGGTACTCGCCGGATTCTACCATTTTTTCGGTACTCACACTGATTCGACCCGTTTTCGGTACTAGCCAGAAAGTTTTTCGATACTCGCACGGATTCTACCTTTTCCCAGTACTCGCCCGTCTTCTACTACTTTTTGGTACTCACACTGATTCGACCCGTTTTCGGTACTAGCCCAGAAAGTTTTTCGATACTCGCACGGATTCTACCTTTTCCAGGTACTCGCCGGTATTCTACCACTTTTCGGTACTCATTGATTTGACCCGTTTTCGGTAATAGCCAGAAAGTTTTTCGATACTCGCACGGATTCTACCTTTTCCCAGTACTCGCCCGTCTTCTACTACTTTTTGGTACTCACACTGATTCGACCCGTTTTCGGTACTAGCCCAGAAAGTTTTTCGATACTCGCACGGATTCTACCTTTTCCAGGTACTCGCCGGTATTCTACCACTTTTCGGTACTCACACTGATTCGACCCGTTTTCGGTACTAGCCCAGAAAGTTTTACGATACTCGCACGGATTCTACCTTTTCCAGGTACTCGCCGGATTCTACATTTTTCGGTACTCACACTGATTCGACCCGTTTTCGGTACTAGCCAGAAAGTTTTTCGATACTCGCACGGATTCTACCTTTTCCAGTACTCGCCCGTATTCTACTACTTTTGGTACTCACACTGATTCGACCCGTTTTCGGTATAGCCCAGAAAGTTTTTCGATACTCGCACGGATTCTACCTTTTCCAGGTACTCGCCGGTATTCTACCACTTTTCGGTACTCACACTGATTCGACCCGTTTTCGGTAATAGCCCAGAAAGTTTTTCGATACTCGCACGGATTCTACCTTTCCCAGTACTCGCCCGTCTTCTACTACTTTTTGGTACTCACACTGATTCGACCCGTTTTCGGTACTAGCCCAGAAAGTTTTTCGATACTCGCACGGATTCTACCTTTTCCAGGTACTCGCCGGTATTCTACCACTTTCGGTACTCACACTGATTCGACCCGTTTTCGGTAATAGCCCAGAAAGTTTTACGATACTCGCACGGATTCTACCTTTTCCGGTACTCGCCCGTTTCTACCACTTTTCGGTACTCACACTGATTCGACCCGTTTTCGGTACTAGCCCAGAAAGTTTTTCGATACTCGCACGGATTCTACCTTTTCCAGGTACTCGCCGTATTCTACCCTTTTCGGTACTCACACTGATTCGACCCGTTTTCGGTAATAGCCCAGAAAGTTTTTCGATACTCGCACGGATTCTACCTTTCCCAGTACTCGCCGTCTTCTACTACTTTTCGGTACTCACACTGATTCGACCCGTTTTCGGTACTAGCCCAGAAAGTTTTTCGATACTCGCACGGATTCTACCTTTCCAGGTACTCGCCGTATTCTACCACTTTTCTGGTACTCACACTGATTCGACCCGTTTTCGGTAATAGCCCAGAAAGTTTTCGATACTCGCACGGATTCTACCTTTTCCCAGTACTCGCCCGTCTTCTACTACTTTTTGGTACTCACACTGATTCGACCCGTTTTCCGGTACTAGCCCAGAAAGTTTTTCGATACTCGCACGGATTCTACCTTTTCCAGGTACTCGCCGTATTCTACCACTTTTCGGTACTCACACTGATTCGACCCGTTTTCGGTAATAGCCCAGAAAGTTTTTCGATACTCGCACGGATTCTACCTTTTCCAGGTACTCGCCCGGATTCTACCATTTTTTCGGTACTCACACTGATTCGACCGTTTTCGGTAATAGCCCAGAAAGTTTTACGAAACTCGCACGGATTCTACCTTTTCCCAGTACTCGCCCGTCTTCTACTACTTTTTGGTACTCACACTGATTCGACCCGTTTTCGGTACTAGCCCAGAAAGTTTTTCGATACTCGCACGGATTCTACCTTTTCCAGGTACTCGCCGGTATTCTACCACTTTTCGGTACTCACACTGATTCGACCCGTTTTCGGTAATAGCCCAGAAAGTTTTTCGATACTCGCACGGATTCTACCTTTTCCCAGTACTCGCCCGTCTTCTACTACTTTTTGGTACTCACACTGATTCGACCCGTTTTCGGTACTAGCCCAGAAAGTTTTTCGATACTCGCACGGATTCTACCTTTTCCAGGTACTCGCCCGGATTCTACCACTTTTCGGTACTCACACTGATTCGACCCGTTTTCGGTAATAGCCCAGAAAGTTTTTCGATACTCGCACGGATTCTACCTTTTCCAGGTACTCGCCCGGATTCTACCATTTTCGGTACTCACACTGATTCGACCCGTTTTCGGTAATAGCCCAGAAAGTTTTTCGATACTCGCACGGATTCTACCTTTTCCCAGTACTCGCCCGTATTCTACTACTTTTTGGTACTCACACTGATTCGACCCGTTTTCGGTACTAGCCCAGAAAGTTTTTCGATACTCGCACGGATTCTACCTTTTCCAGGTACTCGCCCGGATTCTACCATTTTTCGGTACTCACACTGATTCGACCCGTTTTCGGTAATAGCCCAGAAAGTTTTTCGATACTCGCACGGATTCTACCTTTTCCCAGTACTCGCCCGTCTTCTACTACTTTTGGTACTCACACTGATTCGACCCGTTTTCGGTACTAGCCCAGAAAGTTTTTCGATACTCGCACGGATTCTACCTTTTCCAGGTACTCGCCGGTATTCTACCACTTTTCGGTACTCACACTGATTCGACCCGTTTTCGGTAATAGCCCAGAAAGTTTTTCGATACTCGCACGGATTCTACCTTTTCCAGGTACTCGCCCGGATTCTACCATTTTTGGTACTTCACTTGTCGACCCGTTTTCGGTAATAGCCCAGAAAGTTTTTCGATACTCGCACGGATTCTACCTTTTCCCAGTACTCGCCCGTCTTCTACTACTTTTTGGTACTCACACTGATTCGACCCGTTTTCGGTACTAGCCCAGAAAGTTTTTCGATACTCGCACGGATTCTACCTTTTCCAGGTACTCGCCGGTATTCTACCACTTTTCGGTACTCACACTGATTCGACCCGTTTTCGGTAATAGCCCAGAAAGTTTTCGATACTCGCACGGATTCTACCTTTTCCCGGTACTCGCCCGTATTCTACCACTTTTCGGTACTCTCACTGATTCGACCCGTTTTCGGTACTAGCCCAGAAAGTTTTTCGATACTCGCACGGATTCTACCTTTTCCAGGTACTCGCCCGGATTCTACCATTTTTCGGTACTACACTGATTCGACCCGTTTTCGGTAATAGCCCAGAAAGTTTTACGATACTCGCACGGATTCTACCTTTTCCCAGTACTCGCCCGTCTTCTACTACTTTTTGGTACTCACACTGATTCGACCCGTTTTCGGTACTAGCCCAGAAAGTTTTTCGATACTCGCACGGATTCTACTTTTCCAGGTACTCGCCGTATTCTACCACTTTTCGGTACTCATTCTGATTCGACCCGTTTTCGGTAATAGCCCAGAAAGTTTTTCGATACTCGCACGGATTCTACCTTTTCCCAGTACTCGCCCGTCTTCTACTACTTTTTGGTACTCACACTGATTCGACCCGTTTTCGGTACTAGCCCAGAAAGTTTTTCGATACTCGCACGGATTCTACCTTTTCCAGGTACTCGCCGGTATTCTACCACTTTTCGGTACTCACACTGATTCGACCCGTTTTCGGTAATAGCCCAGAAAGTTTTCGATACTCGCACGGATTCTACCTTTTCCCGGTACTCGCCCGTATTCTACCACTTTTCGGTACTCACACTGATTCGACCCGTTTTCGGTACTAGCCCAGAAAGTTTTTCGATACTCGCACGGATTCTACCTTTTCCAGGTACTCGCCCGGATTCTACCATTTTTCGGTACTCACACTGATTCGACCCGTTTTCGGTAATAGCCCAGAAAGTTTTACGATACTCGCACGGATTCTACCTTTTCCCAGTACTCGCCCGTCTTCTACTACTTTTTGGTACTCACACTGATTCGACCCGTTTTCGGTACTAGCCCAGAAAGTTTTTCGATACTCGCACGGATTCTACCTTTTCCAGGTACTCGCCGGTATTCTACCACTTTTCGGTACTCACACTGATTCGACCCGTTTTCGGTAATAGCCCAGAAAGTTTTCGATACTCGCACGGATTCTACCTTTTTCCAGTACTCGCCCGTCTTCTACTACTTTTTGGTACTCACACTGATTCGACCCGTTTTCGGTACTAGCCCAGAAAGTTTTCGATACTCGCACGGATTCTACCTTTTCCAGGTACTCGCCGGTATTCTACCACTTTTCGGTACTCACACTGATTCGACCCGTTTTCGGTAATAGCCAGAAAGTTTTACGATACTCGCACGGATTCTACCTTTTCCAGGTACTCGCCGGATTCTACCATTTTTCGGTACTACACTGATTCGACCCGTTTTCGGTAGTAGCCCAGAAAGTTTTACGAAACTCGCACGGATTCTACCTTTTCCCAGTACTCGCCCGTCTTCTACTACTTTTTGGTACTCACACTGATTCGACCCGTTTTCGGTACTAGCCCAGAAAGTTTTTCGATACTCGCACGGATTCTACCTTTTCCAGGTACTCGCCGGTATTCTACCACTTTTCGGTACTCACACTGATTCGACCCGTTTTCGGTAATAGCCCAGAAAGTTTTTCGATACTCGCACGGATTCTACCTTTTCCAGTACTCGCCCGTCTTCTACTACTTTTTGGTACTCACACTGATTCGACCCGTTTTCGGTACTAGCCCAGAAAGTTTTTCGATACTCGCACGGATTCTACCTTTTCCAGGTACTCGCCGGTATTCTACCACTTTTCGGTACTCACACTGATTCGACCCGTTTTCGGTAATAGCCCAGAAAGTTTTTCGATACTCGCACGGATTCTACCTTTTCCGGTACTCGCCCGTATTCTACACTTTTCGGTACTCACACTGATTCGACCCGTTTTCGGTACTAGCCCAGAAAGTTTTTCGATACTCGCACGGATTCTACCTTTTCCAGGTACTCGCCGTATTCTACCACTTTTCGGTACTCCACTGATTCGACCCGTTTTCGGTAATAGCCCAGAAAGTTTTTCGATACTCGCACGGATTCTACCTTTCCCAGTACTCGCCCGTCTTCTACTACTTTTTGGTACTCACACTGATTCGACCCGTTTTCGGTACTAGCCCAGAAAGTTTTTCGATACTCGCACGGATTCTACCTTTTCCAGGTACTCGCCGGTATTCTACCACTTTTCGGTACTCACACTGATTCGACCCGTTTTCGGTATAGCCCAGAAAGTTTTTCGATACTCGCACGGATTCTACCTTTTCCCAGGTACTCGCCCGTATTCTACCACTTTTCGGTACTCACACTGATTCGACCCGTTTTCGGTACTAGCCCAGAAAGTTTTTCGATACTCGCACGGATTCTACCTTTTCCAGGTACTCGCCGTATTCTACCACTTTTCGGTACTCACACTGATTCGACCCGTTTTCGGTAATAGCCCAGAAAGTTTTTCGATACTCGCACGGATTCTACCTTTTCCCAGTACTCGCCCGTCTTCTACTACTTTTGGTACTCACACTGATTCGACCCGTTTTCGGTACTAGCCCAGAAAGTTTTTCGATACTCGCACGGATTCTACCTTTTCCAGGTACTCGCCGGTATTCTACCACTTTTCGGTACTCACACTGATTCGACCCGTTTTCGGTAATAGCCCAGAAAGTTTTTCGATACTCGCACGGATTCTACCTTTTCCCGGTACTCGCCCGTATTCTACCACTTTTCGGTACTCACACTGATTCGACCCGTTTTCGGTAATAGCCCAGAAAGTTTTTCGATACTCGCACGGATTCTACCTTTTCCAGGTACTCGCCCGATATTCTACCACTTTCGGTACTCACACTGATTCGACCCGTTTTCGGTAATAGCCCAGAAAGTTTTTCGATACTCGCACGGATTCTACCTTTTCCAGTACTCGCCCGTCTTCTACTACTTTTTGGTACTCACACTGATTCGACCCGTTTTCGGTACTAGCCCAGAAAGTTTTTCGATACTCGCACGGATTCTACCTTTTCCAGGTACTCGCCGGTATTCTACCACTTTTCGGTACTCACACTGATTCGACCCGTTTTCGGTAATAGCCCAGAAAGTTTTACGATACTCGCACGGATTCTACCTTTTCCCGTACTCGCCCGTATTCTACCACTTTTCGGTACTCACACTGATTCGACCCGTTTTCGGTACTAGCCCAGAAAGTTTTTCGATACTCGCACGGATTCTACCTTTTCCAGGTACTCGCCGTATTCTACCACTTTTCGGTACTCACACTGATTCGACCCGTTTTCGGTAATAGCCCAGAAAGTTTTTCGATACTCGCACGGATTCTACCTTTTCCCAGTACTCGCCCGTCTTCTACTACTTTTTGGTACTCACACTGATTCGACCCGTTTTCGGTACTAGCCCAGAAAGTTTTTCGATACTCGCACGGATTCTACCTTTTCCAGGTACTCGCCCGGATTCTACCATTTTTCGGTACTCACACTGATTCGACCCGTTTTCGGTAATAGCCCAGAAAGTTTTTCGATACTCGCACGGATTCTACCTTTTCCCAGTACTCGCCCGTCTTCTACTACTTTTTGGTACTCACACTGATTCGACCCGTTTTCGGTACTAGCCCAGAAAGTTTTTCGATACTCGCACGGATTCTACCTTTTCCAGGTACTCGCCGGTATTCTACCACTTTTCGGTACTCACACTGATTCGACCCGTTTTCGGTAATAGCCCAGAAAGTTTTACGATACTCGCACGGATTCTACCTTTTCCAGGTACTCGCCGGATTCTACCTTTTGGTACTCACACTGATTCGACCCGTTTTCGGTAGTAGCCAGAAAGTTTTACGATACTCGCACGGATTCTACCTTTTCCCAGTACTCGCCCGTCTTCTACTACTTTTTGGTACTCACACTGATTCGACCCGTTTTCGGTACTAGCCCAGAAAGTTTTTCGATACTCGCACGGATTCTACCTTTTCCAGGTACTCGCCGGTATTCTACCACTTTTCGGTACTCACACTGATTCGACCCGTTTTCGGTAATAGCCCAGAAAGTTTTACGATACTCGCACGGATTCTACCTTTTCCCGTACTCGCCCGTATTCTACCACTTTTCGGTACTCACTGATTCGACCCGTTTTCGGTACTAGCCCAGAAAGTTTTTCGATACTCGCACGGATTCTACCTTTTCCAGGTACTCGCCCGGATTCTACCACTTTTCGGTACTTACACTGATTCGACCCGTTTTCGGTAATAGCCCAGAAAGTTTTACGAAACTCGCACGGATTCTACCTTTTCCCAGTACTCGCCCGTCTTCTACTACTTTTTGGTACTCACACTGATTCGACCCGTTTTCGGTACTAGCCCAGAAAGTTTTTCGATACTCGCACGGATTCTACCTTTTCCAGGTACTCGCCGTATTCTACCACTTTTCGGTACTCATTCTGATTCGACCCGTTTTCGATAATAGCCCAGAAAGTTTTTCGATACTCGCACGGATTCTACCTTTCCCAGTACTCGCCCGTCTTCTACTACTTTTTGGTACTCACACTGATTCGACCCGTTTTCGGTACTAGCCCAGAAAGTTTTTCGATACTCGCACGGATTCTACCTTTTCCAGGTACTCGCCGGTATTCTACCACTTTTCGGTACTCACACTGATTCGACCCGTTTTCGGTAATAGCCCAGAAAGTTTTTCGATACTCGCACGGATTCTACCTTTTCCAGGTACTCGCCGGATTCTACCATTTTTCGGTACTTACACTGATTCGACCCGTTTTCGGTACTAGCCAGAAAGTTTTTCGATACTCGCACGGATTCTACCTTTTCCAGTACTCGCCCGTCTTCTACTTTTTGGTACTCACACTGATTCGACCCGTTTTCGGTACTAGCCCAGAAAGTTTTTCGATACTCGCACGGATTCTACCTTTTCCAGGTACTCGCCGTATTCTACCACTTTTCGGTACTCACACTGATTCGACCCGTTTTCGGTACTAGCCCAGAAAGTTTTTCGATACTCGCACGGATTCTACCTTTTCCAGGTACTCGCCCGTTTCTACCACTTTTCGGTACTCAACTGATTCGACCCGTTTTCGGTAATAGCCCAGAAAGTTTTTCGATACTCGCACGGATTCTACCTTTTCCAGTACTCGCCCGTATTCTACCACTTTTTGGTACTCACACTGATTCGACCCGTTTTCGGTACTAGCCCAGAAAGTTTTTCGATACTCGCACGGATTCTACCTTTTCCAGGTACTCGCCGGTATTCTACCACTTTTCGGTACTCACACTGATTCGACCCGTTTTCGGTAATAGCCCAGAAAGTTTTTCGATACTCGCACGGATTCTACCTTTTCCCAGGTACTCGCCGTATTCTACCACTTTTTGGTACTCACACTGATTCGACCCGTTTTCGGTACTAGCCAGAAAGTTTTTCGATACTCGCACGGATTCTACCTTTTCCCAGTACTCGCCCGTCTTCTACTACTTTTGGTACTCACACTGATTCGACCCGTTTTCGGTACTAGCCCAGAAAGTTTTTCGATACTCGCACGGATTCTACCTTTTCCAGGTACTCGCCGGTATTCTACCACTTTTCGGTACTCACACTGATTCGACCCGTTTTCGGTAATAGCCCAGAAAGTTTTTCGATACTCGCACGGATTCTACCTTTTCCAGGTACTCGCCGGATTCTACCATTTTTCGGTACTCACACTGATTCGACCCGTTTTCGGTAATAGCCAGAAAGTTTTTCGATACTCGCACGGATTCTACCTTTTCCCAGTACTCGCCCGTCTTCTACTACTTTTGGTACTCACACTGATTCGACCCGTTTTCGGTACTAGCCCAGAAAGTTTTTCGATACTCGCACGGATTCTACCTTTTCCAGGTACTCGCCGGTATTCTACCACTTTTCGGTACTCACACTGATTCGACCCGTTTTCGGTAATAGCCCAGAAAGTTTTACGATACTCGCACGGATTCTACCTTTTCCCGGTACTCGCCCGTCTTCTACCACTTTTTGGTACTCACACTGATTCGACCCGTTTTCGGTACTAGCCCAGAAAGTTTTTCGATACTCGCACGGATTCTACCTTTTCCAGGTACTCGCCGGTATTCTACCACTTTTCGGTACTCACACTGATTCGACCCGTTTTCGGTAATAGCCCAGAAAGTTTTTCGATACTCGCACGGATTCTACCTTTTCCCAGTACTCGCCCGTCTTCTACTACTTTTTGGTACTCACACTGATTCGACCCGTTTTCGGTACTAGCCCAGAAAGTTTTTCGATACTCGCACGGATTCTACCTTTTCCAGGTACTCGCCGTATTCTACCACTTTTCGGTACTCATTCTGATTCGACCCGTTTTCGGATAATAGCCCAGAAAGTTTTTCGATACTCGCACGGATTCTACCTTTCCCAGTACTCGCCCGTCTTCTACTACTTTTGGTACTCACACTGATTCGACCCGTTTTCGGTACTAGCCCAGAAAGTTTTTCGATACTCGCACGGATTCTACCTTTTCCAGGTACTCGCCGGTATTCTACCACTTTTCGGTACTCACACTGATTCGACCCGTTTTCGGTAATAGCCCAGAAAGTTTTTCGATACTCGCACGGATTCTACCTTTTCCAGGTACTCGCCCGGATTCTACCATTTTTCGGTACTCACACTGATTCGACCCGTTTTCGGTACTAGCCCAGAAAGTTTTTCGATACTCGCACGGATTCTACCTTTCCCAGTACTCGCCCGTATTCTACTACTTTTTGGTACTCACACTGATTCGACCCGTTTTCGGTACTAGCCCAGAAAGTTTTTCGATACTCGCACGGATTCTACCTTTTCCAGGTACTCGCCCGTATTCTACCACTTTTCGGTACTCACACTGATTCGACCCGTTTTCGGTACTAGCCCAGAAAGTTTTTCGATACTCGCACGGATTCTACCTTTTCCAGGTACTCGCCGTATTCTACCATTTTCGGTACTCACACTGATTCGACCCGTTTTCGGTAATAGCCCAGAAAGTTTTTCGATACTCGCACGGATTCTACCTTTTCCCAGTACTCGCCCGTATTCTACTACTTTTTGGTACTCACACTGATTCGACCCGTTTTCGGTACTAGCCCAGAAAGTTTTTCGATACTCGCACGGATTCTACCTTTTCCAGGTACTCGCCGGATTCTACCATTTTTCGGTACTTACACTGATTCGACCCGTTTTCGGTAATAGCCCAGAAAGTTTTACGATACTCGCACGGATTCTACCTTTTCCCAGTACTCGCCCGTCTTCTACTACTTTTTGGTACTCACACTGATTCGACCCGTTTTCGGTACTAGCCCAGAAAGTTTTTCGATACTCGCACGGATTCTACCTTTTCCAGGTACTCGCCGTATTCTACCACTTTTCGGTACTCACACTGATTCGACCCGTTTTCGGTAATAGCCCAGAAAGTTTTTCGATACTCGCACGGATTCTACCTTTTCCAGTACTCGCCCGTCTTCTACTACTTTTTGGTACTCACACTGATTCGACCCGTTTTCGGTACTAGCCCAGAAAGTTTTTCGATACTCGCACGGATTCTACCTTTTCCAGGTACTCGCCGGTATTCTACCACTTTTCGGTACTCACACTGATTCGACCCGTTTTCGGTAATAGCCCAGAAAGTTTTACGATACTCGCACGGATTCTACCTTTTCCAGGTACTCGCCCGGATTCTACCATTTTTGGTACTCACACTGATTCGACCCGTTTTCGGTACTAGCCAGAAAGTTTTTCGATACTCGCACGGATTCTACCTTTTCCAGTACTCGCCCGTATTCTACACTTTTTGGTACTCACACTGATTCGACCCGTTTTCGGTACTAGCCCAGAAAGTTTTTCGATACTCGCACGGATTCTACCTTTTCCAGGTACTCGCCGGTATTCTACCACTTTTCGGTACTCACACTGATTCGACCCGTTTTCGGTAATAGCCCAGAAAGTTTTACGATACTCGCACGGATTCTACCTTTTCCCGGTACTCGCCCGTATTCTACCACTTTTCGGTACTCACACTGATTCGACCCGTTTTCGGTACTAGCCCAGAAAGTTTTTCGATACTCGCACGGATTCTACCTTTTCCAGGTACTCGCCCGGATTCTACCATTTTTCGGTACTCACACTGATTCGACCCGTTTTCGGTAATAGCCCAGAAAGTTTTACGATACTCGCACGGATTCTACCTTTTCCCAGTACTCGCCCGTCTTCTACTACTTTTTGGTACTCACACTGATTCGACCCGTTTTCGGTACTAGCCCAGAAAGTTTTTCGATACTCGCACGGATTCTACCTTTTCCAGGTACTCGCCGTATTCTACCACTTTTCGGTACTCATTCTGATTCGACCCGTTTTCGGTAATAGCCCAGAAAGTTTTTCGATACTCGCACGGATTCTACCTTTTCCCAGTACTCGCCCGTCTTCTACTACTTTTGGTACTCACACTGATTCGACCCGTTTTCGGTACTAGCCCAGAAAGTTTTTCGATACTCGCACGGATTCTACCTTTTCCAGGTACTCGCCGGTATTCTACCACTTTTCGGTACTCACACTGATTCGACCCGTTTTCGGTACTAGCCCAGAAAGTTTTTCGATACTCGCACGGATTCTACCTTTTCCAGGTACTCGCCCGGATTCTACCATTTTTTCGGTACTTACACTGATTCGACCCGTTTTCGGTACTAGCCCAGAAAGTTTTTCGATACTCGCACGGATTCTACCTTTTCCCAGTACTCGCCCGTCTTCTACTACTTTTTGGTACTCACACTGATTCGACCCGTTTTCGGTACTAGCCCAGAAAGTTTTTCGATACTCGCACGGATTCTACTTTTCCAGGTACTCGCCGTATTCTACCACTTTTCGGTACTCACACTGATTCGACCCGTTTTCGGTACTAGCCCAGAAAGTTTTTCGATACTCGCACGGATTCTACCTTTTCCAGGTACTCGCCCGTATTCTACCATTTTTCGGTACTCACACTGATTCGACCCGTTTTCGGTAATAGCCCAGAAAGTTTTTCGATACTCGCACGGATTCTACCTTTTCCAGTACTCGCCCGTATTCTACTACTTTCGGTACTCACACTGATTCGACCCGTTTTCGGTAATAGCCCAGAAAGTTTTTCGATACTCGCACGGATTCTACCTTTTCCCAGTACTCGCCCGTCTTCTACCACTTTTGGTACTCACACTGATTCGACCCGTTTTCGGTAATAGCCCAGAAAGTTTTCGATACTCGCACGGATTCTACCTTTTCCAGGTACTCGCCGGTATTCTACCACTTTCGGTACTCACACTGATTCGACCCGTTTTCGGTACTAGCCCAGAAAGTTTTTCGATACTCGCACGGATTCTACCTTTTCCCAGTACTCGCCCGTATTCTACCACTTTTCGGTACTCACACTGATTCGACCCGTTTTCGGTACTAGCCCAGAAAGTTTTTCGATACTCGCACGGATTCTACCTTTTCCAGGTACTCGCCGGTATTCTACCACTTTTCGGTACTCACACTGATTCGACCCGTTTTCGGTAATAGCCCAGAAAGTTTTTCGATACTCGCACGGATTCTACCTTTTCCCAGTACTCGCCCGTCTTCTACTACTTTTGGTACTCACACTGATTCGACCCGTTTTCGGTACTAGCCCAGAAAGTTTTTCGATACTCGCACGGATTCTACTTTTCCAGGTACTCGCCGGTATTCTACCACTTTTCGGTACTTACTCTTTGATTCGACCCGTTTTCGATAATAGCCCAGAAGTTTTTCGATACTCGCACGGATTCTACCTTTCCCAGTACTCGCCGTCTTCTACTACTTTTTGGTACTCACACTGATTCGACCCGTTTTCGGTACTAGCCCAGAAAGTTTTTCGATACTCGCACGGATTCTACCTTTTCCAGGTACTCGCCGGTATTCTACCATTTTTCGGTACTCACACTGATTCGACCCGTTTTCGGTAATAGCCCAGAAAGTTTTCGATACTCGCACGGATTCTACCTTTTCCCGGTACTCGCCCGTATTCTACCACTTTTCGGTACTCACACTGATTCGACCCGTTTTCGGTACTAGCCCAGAAAGTTTTTCGATACTCGCACGGATTCTACCTTTTCCAGGTACTCGCCCGGATTCTACCATTTTTCGGTACTTACACTGATTCGACCCGTTTTCGGTAATAGCCCAGAAAGTTTTACGATACTCGCACGGATTCTACCTTTTCCCAGTACTCGCCCGTCTTCTACTACTTTTTGGTACTCACACTGATTCGACCCGTTTTCGGTACTAGCCCAGAAAGTTTTTCGATACTCGCACGGATTCTACTTTTCCAGGTACTCGCCGTATTCTACCACTTTTCGTACTCACACTGATTCGACCCGTTTTCGGTAATAGCCCAGAAAGTTTTTCGATACTCGCACGGATTCTACCTTTTCCAGGTACTCGCCGGTATTCTACCACTTTTCGGTACTCATTCTGATTCGACCCGTTTTCGGTAATAGCCCAGAAAGTTTTTCGATACTCGCACGGATTCTACCTTTTCCCAGTACTCGCCGGTCTTCTACTACTTTTGGTACTCACACTGATTCGACCCGTTTTCGGTTTTAATACTCAGTTTTTCGATACTCGCCCTTCTTTTAGGTATTCGCTTTTCTACCCCCCCCTTTTTTATATTTTTTTTCATTTAGCCCAGAAAGTTTTTCGATACTCGCACGGATTCTACCTTTTCCAGGTACTCGCCCGTCTTCTACCACTTTTCGGTACTCACACTGATTCGACCCGTTTTCGGTACTAGCCCAGAAAGTTTTTCGATACTCGCACGGATTCTACCTTTTCCCGGTACTCGCCCGTATTCTACCACTTTTCGGTACTCACACTGATTCGACCCGTTTTCGGTACTAGCCCAGAAAGTTTTCGATACTCGCACGGATTCTACCTTTTCCAGGTACTCGCCGGATTCTACCATTTTCGGTACTCACACTGATTCGACCCGTTTTCGGTAATAGCCCAGAAAGTTTTTCGAACTCGCACGGATTCTACCTTTTTCCAGTACTCGCCGTCTTCTACTACTTTTCGGTACTCACACTGATTCGACCCGTTTTCGGTACTAGCCCAGAAAGTTTTCGATACTCGCACGGATTCTACCTTTTCCGGTACTCGCCGGTATTCTACCACTTTTCGGTACTCACACTGATTCGACCCGTTTTCGATAATAGCCCAGAAAGTTTTTCGATACTCGCACGGATTCTACCTTTTCCAGTACTCGCCCGTCTTCTACTACTTTTTGGTACTCACACTGATTCGACCCGTTTTCGGTACTAGCCCAGAAGTTTTTCGATACTCGCACGGATTCTACCTTTTCCAGGTACTCGCCGGTATTCTACCACTTTTCGGTACTCACACTGATTCGACCCGTTTTCGGTAATAGCCCAGAAAGTTTTTCGATACTCGCACGGATTCTACCTTTTCCCGGTACTCGCCCGTATTCTACCACTTTTCGGTACTCACACTGATTCGACCCGTTTTCGGTACTAGCCCAGAAAGTTTTTCGATACTCGCACGGATTCTACCTTTTCCAGGTACTCGCCCGGATTCTACCATTTTCGGTACTCACACTGATTCGACCCGTTTTCGGTATAGCCCAGAAAGTTTTACGATACTCGCACGGATTCTACCTTTTCCCAGTACTCGCCCGTCTTCTACTACTTTTTGGTACTCACACTGATTCGACCCGTTTTCGGTACTAGCCCAGAAAGTTTTTCGATACTCGCACGGATTCTACCTTTTCCAGGTACTCGCCGTATTCTACCACTTTTTCGGTACTCACACTGATTCGACCCGTTTTCGGTAATAGCCCAGAAAGTTTTCGATACTCGCACGGATTCTACCTTTTCCAGGTACTCGCCGGTATTCTACCACTTTCGGTACTCACACTGATTCGACCCGTTTTCGGTACTAGCCCAGAAAGTTTTTCGATACTCGCACGGATTCTACCTTTTCCAGTACTCGCCCGTCTTCTACCACTTTTTGGTACTCACACTGATTCGACCCGTTTTCGGTACTAGCCCAGAAAGTTTTTCGATACTCGCACGGATTCTACCTTTTCCAGGTACTCGCCGGTATTCTACACTTTTCGGTACTCACACTGATTCGACCCGTTTTCGGTAATAGCCCAGAAAGTTTTTCGATACTCGCACGGATTCTACCTTTTCCCGGTACTCGCCCGTATTCTACCAATTTTCGGTTACTCACACTGATTCGACCCGTTTTCGGTACTAGCCCAGAAAGTTTTTCGATACTCGCACGGATTCTACCTTTTCCAGGTACTCGCCCGGATTCTACCATTTTTCGGTACTCACACTGATTCGACCCGTTTTCGGTAATAGCCCAGAAAGTTTTACGATACTCGCACGGATTCTACCTTTTCCCAGTACTCGCCCGTCTTCTACTACTTTTTGGTACTCACACTGATTCGACCCGTTTTCGGTACTAGCCCAGAAAGTTTTTCGATACTCGCACGGATTCTACCTTTTTCCAGGTACTCGCCGGTATTCTACCACTTTTCGGTACTCATTCTGATTCGACCCGTTTTCTATAGCCCAGAAAGTTTTTCGATACTCGCACGGATTCTACCTTTTCCCAGTACTCGCCCGTCTTCTACTACTTTTTGGTACTCACACTGATTCGACCCGTTTTCGGTACTAGCCCAGAAAGTTTTTCGATACTCGCACGGATTCTACCTTTTCCAGGTACTCGCCGGTATTCTACCACTTTTCGGTACTCACACTGATTCGACCCGTTTTCGGTAATAGCCCAGAAAGTTTTTCGATACTCGCACGGATTCTACCTTTCCCAGTACTCGCCCGTATTCTACCAATTTTTCGGTACTCACACTGATTCGACCCGTTTTCGGTACTACCCAGAAAGTTTTTCGATACTCGCACGGATTCTACCTTTTCCAGGTACTCGCCCGGATTCTACCATTTTCGGTACTCACACTGATTCGACCCGTTTTCGGTAATAGCCCAGAAAGTTTTACGATACTCGCACGGATTCTACCTTTTCCCAGTACTCGCCCGTCTTCTACTACTTTTTGGTACTCACACTGATTCGACCCGTTTTCGGTACTAGCCCAGAAAGTTTTTCGATACTCGCACGGATTCTACCTTTTTCGGTTACCTTAACACTCATTGATTCGACCCGTTTTCGGTAATAGCCCAGAAAGTTTTACGATACTCGCACGGATTCTACCTTTTCCCGTACTCGCCGGTCTTCTACTACTTTTGGTACTCACACTGATTCGACCCGTTTTCGGTACTAGCCCAGAAAGTTTTTCGATACTCGCACGGATTCTACTTTTCCAGGTACTCGCCGGTATTCTACCACTTTTCGGTACTCACACTGATTCGACCCGTTTTCGGTAATAGCCCAGAAAGTTTTTCGATACTCGCACGGATTCTACCTTTTCCAGGTACTCGCCCGATTCTACATTTTTCGGTACTCACACTGATTCGACCCGTTTTCGGTAATAGCCCAGAAAGTTTTCGATACTCGCACGGATTCTACCTTTCCCAGGTACTCGCCCGTCTTCTAACTTTTCGGTACTCACACTGATTCGACCCGTTTTCGGTAATAGCCCAGAAAGTTTTTCGATACTCGCACGGATTCTACCTTTTCCAGGTACTCGCCGGATTCTACACTTTTCGGTACTACACTGATTCGACCCGTTTCGGTAATAGCCCAGAAAGTTTTTCGATACTCGCACGGATTCTACCTTTTCCAGTACTCGCCCGTCTTCTATACTTTTTGGTACTCACACTGATTCGACCCGTTTCGGTACTAGCCCAGAAAGTTTTTCGATACTCGCACGGATTCTACCTTTTCCAGGTACTCGCCCGTATTCTACCACTTTTCGGTACTCACTGATTCGACCCGTTTTCGGTAATAGCCCAGAAAGTTTTTCGATACTCGCACGGATTCTACCTTTTCCAGTACTCGCCCGTATTCTACCACTTTTTGGTACTCACACTGATTCGACCCGTTTTCGGTACTAGCCCAGAAAGTTTTTCGATACTCGCACGGATTCTACCTTTTCCCAGTACTCGCCCGTCTTCTACTACTTTTTGGTACTCACACTGATTCGACCCGTTTTCGGTACTAGCCCAGAAAGTTTTTCGATACTCGCACGGATTCTACCTTTTCCAGGTACTCGCCGGATTCTACCACTTTCGGTACTCACTGATTCGACCCGTTTTCGGTAATAGCCCAGAAAGTTTTTACGATACTCGCACGGATTCTACCTTTCCCAGTACTCGCCCGTATTCTACCATTTTACTCTTGTACTCACACTGATTCGACCCGTTTTCGGTACTAGCCCAGAAAGTTTTTCGATACTCGCACGGATTCTACCTTTTCCAGGTACTCGCCCGGATTCTACACTTTTCGGTACTACACTGATTCGACCCGTTTTCGGTAATAGCCCAGAAAGTTTTACGATACTCGCACGGATTCTACCTTTTCCAGTACTCGCCCGTCTTCTACTACTTTTGGTACTCACACTGATTCGACCCGTTTTCGGTACTAGCCCAGAAAGTTTTTCGATACTCGCACGGATTCTACCTTTTCCAGGTACTCGCCGGTATTCTACCATTTTCGTACTCATTCTGATTCGACCCGTTTTCGATAATAGCCCAGAAAGTTTTTCGATACTCGCACGGATTCTACCTTTTCCCAGTACTCGCCCGTCTTCTACTACTTTTGGTACTCACACTGATTCGACCCGTTTTCGGTACTAGCCCAGAAAGTTTTTCGATACTCGCACGGATTCTACCTTTTCCAGTACTCGCCCGTATTCTACTACTTTTTGGTACTCACACTGATTCGACCCGTTTTCGGTACTAGCCCAGAAAGTTTTTCGATACTCGCACGGATTCTACCTTTTCCAGGTACTCGCCGGTATTCTACCACTTTCGGTACTCATTTGATTCGACCCGTTTTCGGTAATAGCCCAGAAAGTTTTCGATACTCGCACGGATTCTACCTTTTCCCAGTACTCGCCCGTCTTCTACTACTTTTGGTACTCACACTGATTCGACCCGTTTTCGGTACTAGCCCAGAAAGTTTTTCGATACTCGCACGGATTCTACCTTTTCCAGGTACTCGCCGTATTCTACCACTTTTCGGTACTCACACTGATTCGACCCGTTTTCGGTAATAGCCCAGAAAGTTTTTCGATACTCGCACGGATTCTACCTTTTCCCGGTACTCGCCCGTATTCTACCACTTTTTGGTACTCACACTGATTCGACCCGTTTTCGGTTACTAGCCCAGAAAGTTTTTCGATACTCGCACGGATTCTACCTTTTCCAGGTACTCGCCGTATTCTACCACTTTTCGGTACTCACACTGATTCGACCCGTTTTCGGTACTAGCCCAGAAAGTTTTTCGATACTCGCACGGATTCTACTTTTCCAGGTACTCGCCCGTATTCTACCACTTTTCGGTACTCACACTGATTCGACCCGTTTTCGGTAATAGCCCAGAAAGTTTTTCGATACTCGCACGGATTCTACCTTTTCCCAGTACTCGCCCGTATTCTACTACTTTTTGGTACTCACACTGATTCGACCCGTTTTCGTACTAGCCCAGAAAGTTTTTCGATACTCGCACGGATTCTACCTTTTCCAGGTACTCGCCCGGTATTCTACCACTTTTCGGTACTCACACTGATTCGACCCGTTTTCGGTAATAGCCCAGAAAGTTTTTCGATACTCGCACGGATTCTACCTTTTCCCGGTACTCGCCCGTCTTCTACCACTTTTCGGTACTCACACTGATTCGACCCGTTTTCGGTACTAGCCCAGAAAGTTTTTCGATACTCGCACGGATTCTACCTTTTCCAGGTACTCGCCCGGATTCTACCATTTTTCGGTACTTACACTGATTCGACCCGTTTTCGGTAATAGCCCAGAAAGTTTTACGATACTCGCACGGATTCTACCTTTTCCAGTACTCGCCCGTCTTCTACTACTTTTGGTACTCACACTGATTCGACCCGTTTTCGGTACTAGCCCAGAAAGTTTTCGATACTCGCCCGGATTCTACCATTTTTCGGTACTTACCACTGATTCGACCCGTTTTCGGTAATAGCCCAGAAAGTTTTTCGATACTCGCACGGATTCTACCTTTTCCAGTACTCGCCGTCTTCTACTACTTTTTGGTACTCACACTGATTCGACCCGTTTTCGGTACTAGCCAGAAAGTTTTTCGATACTCGCACGGATTCTACCTTTTCCAGGTACTCGCCGGTATTCTACCACTTTTCGGTACTCACACTGATTCGACCCGTTTTCGGTAATAGCCCAGAAAGTTTTTCGATACTCGCACGGATTCTACCTTTTCCAGGTACTCGCCCGGATTCTACATTTTTCGGTACTCACACTGATTCGACCCGTTTTCGGTAGTAGCCAGAAAGTTTTACGATACTCGCACGGATTCTACCTTTCCCAGTACTCGCCCGTCTTCTACTACTTTTGGTACTCACACTGATTCGACCCGTTTTCGGTACTAGCCCAGAAAGTTTTCGATACTCGCACGGATTCTACCTTTTCCAGGTACTCGCCCGGATTCTACCATTTTTCGGTACTCACACTGATTCGACCCGTTTTCGGTAATAGCCCAGAAAGTTTTTCGATACTCGCACGGATTCTACCTTTTCCCAGTACTCGCCCGGTCTTCTACTACTTTTGGTACTCACACTGATTCGACCCGTTTTCGGTACTAGCCCAGAAAGTTTTTCGATACTCGCACGGATTCTACCTTTTCCAGGTACTCGCCCGTATTCTACCAATTTTTCGGTACTCATTCTGATTCGACCCGTTTTCGGTAATAGCCCAGAAAGTTTTCGATACTCGCACGGATTCTACCTTTTCCAGTACTCGCCCGTATTCTACTACTTTTTGGTACTCACACTGATTCGACCCGTTTTCGGTACTAGCCCAGAAAGTTTTTCGATACTCGCACGGATTCTACCTTTCCCAGTACTCGCCCGTCTTCTACCACTTTTTGGTACTCACACTGATTCGACCCGTTTTCGGTACTAGCCCAGAAAGTTTTTCGATACTCGCACGGATTCTACCTTTTCCAGGTACTCGCCGGTATTCTACCACTTTTCGGTACTCACACTGATTCGACCCTTTTCGGTAATAGCCCAGAAAGTTTTACGATACTCGCACGGATTCTACCTTTTCCAGGTACTCGCCCGTATTCTACACTTTTCGGTACTCACACTGATTCGACCCGTTTTCGGTACTAGCCCAGAAAGTTTTTCGATACTCGCACGGATTCTACCTTTTCCAGGTACTCGCCCGGATTCTACCACTTTTCGGTACTCACACTGATTCGACCCGTTTTCGGTAATAGCCCAGAAAGTTTACGAAACTCGCACGGATTCTACTTTTCCCAGTACTCGCCCGTCTTCTACTACTTTTTGGTACTCACACTGATTCGACCCGTTTTCGGTACTAGCCCAGAAAGTTTTTCGATACTCGCACGGATTCTACCTTTTCCAGGTACTCGCCGGTATTCTACCATTTTTCGGTACTCATTCTGATTCGACCCGTTTTCGGTAATAGCCCAGAAAGTTTTTCGATACTCGCACGGATTCTACCTTTTCCAGGTACTCGCCGTCTTCTACCACTTTTTGGTACTCACACTGATTCGACCCGTTTTCGGTAATAGCCCAGAAAGTTTTCGATACTCGCACGGATTTACCTTTTCCCAGTACTCGCCCGGTCTTCTACTACTTTTGGGTACTCACACTGATTCGACCCGTTTTCGGTACTAGCCAGAAAGTTTTTCGATACTCGCACGGATTCTACCTTTTCCAGGTACTCGCCCGGTATTCTACACTTTTCGGTACTCATTCTGATTCGACCCGTTTTCGGTAATAGCCCAGAAAGTTTTTCGATACTCGCACGGATTCTACCTTTTCCCAAGTACTCGCCCGTATTCTACTACTTTTTGGGTACTCAACTGATTCGACCCGTTTTCGGTACTAGCCCAGAAAGTTTTTCGATACTCGCACGGATTCTACCTTTTCCAGGTACTCGCCGGTATTCTACCACTTTTCGGTACTCACACTGATTCGACCCGTTTTCGGTAATAGCCCAGAAAGTTTTACGATACTCGCACGGATTCTACCTTTTCCCGGTACTCGCCCGTCTTCTACTACTTTTCGGTACTCACACTGATTCGACCCGTTTTCGGTACTAGCCCAGAAAGTTTTCGATACTCGCACGGATTCTACCTTTTCC
>CALNHZ020000633.1:0-24320 GCA_940586395.1 Vitis riparia x Vitis cinerea | reverse complement strand
ATTTTCCGGTACTAACCCTGATTCTATCATTTTTCGGTACTGACCCTGATTCTTCGATTTTTCGGTAGTCGTTCGGACAGTTTTTCGTTACTCGCACGGATTCTACCTTTTCCCAGTACTCGCCCGGATTCTATCATTTTCCGGGTACTGACCCTGATTCTACCATTTTTCGGGACTCGTTCTTACAGTTTTTCGATTTACTCGCACGGATTCTACCTTTTGCCGGTACTCACCCGGATTCTATCATTTTCCGGTACTGACCCTGATTCTACCATTTTTCGGGGAATCGTTCGGACAGTTTTTTTTCGGTACTCGCACGGATTCTACCTTTTGCCGGTACTCGCCCGGATTCTATCATTTTCCGGTACTGACCGTGATTCTACCATTTTTCGGCACTCGTTCGAACAGGTTTTTGATACTCGCACGGATTCTACCTTTTCCCGGGTACTCGCCCGGATTCTATCATTTTCCGGTACAGACACTATTTCTACCATTTTTCGGGACTCGTTGGAACAGTTTTTCGGTACTCGCACGCATTCTACCTTTTCCCGGTACTCGCCCGTATTCTATCATTTTCCGGGTACTGACCCTGATTCTTCAATTTTTCGGTACTCGTTGGGACAGGTTGCGGTATTCGCACGGATTCTAGCTTTTCCCGGTACTCACCCGGATTCTATCATTTTCCGGTACTGACCTTGATTGTACCATTTTTCGGGACTCGTTCGGACAGTTTTTCGGTACTCTCCCGGATTCAATCATTTTCCGGTACTGATCCTGATTCTACCATTTTTCGGGACTCGTTCGGACTGTTTTTCGGTACTCGCACGGATTCATCATTTTCCGGTACTGACCCTGATTCTACCCTTTTCGGGACTCGTTCGGACAGTTGTCGTTACTCGCACGGATTCTACCTTTTCCCGGTACTCGCCCGGTTCTATTCATTTTCCGGTACTGACCATGATTCTACCATTTTTCGGCACTCGTTCGAACAGGTTTTCGGTACTTGCTCGGATTCTATCATTTTCCGGGTAGTGACCCTGATTCAACCATTTTTCGGGACTCGTTCGGACAGTTTTTGGGTACTCGCACGGATTCTACCTTTTGCCGGGTACTCGCCCGGATTCTATCATTTTCCGGTACTGACCGTGATTCTACCATTTTTTCGGCACTCGTTCGAACAGGTTTTTGATACTCGCACGGATTCTACCTTTTCCCGGTACTCGCCCGGATTCTATCATTTTCCGGTACAGACACTATTTCTACCATTTTTCGGGACTCGTTGGGACAGTTTTTCGGTACTCGCACGCATTCTACCTTTTCCCGGTACTCGCCCGTATTCTATCATTTTCCGGTACTGACCCTGATTCTTCAATTTTTCGGTACTCGTTGGGAACAGGTTTGCGGTATTCGCACGGATTCTAGCTTTCCCGGTACTCACCCGGATTCTATCATTTTCCGGTACTGACCTTGATTGTACCATTTTTCGGGACTCGTTCGGACAGTTTTCGGTACTCTCCCGGATTCAATCATTTTCCGGTTACTGATCCTGATTCTACCATTTTTCGGGACTCGTTCGGACTGTTTTTCGGTACTCGTACGGATTCATCATTTTTCCGGGTACTGACCCTGATTCTACCCTTTTCGGGACTCGTTCGGACAGTGTTCGTTACTCGCACGGATTCTACCTTTTCCCGGTACTCGCCCGGTTTCTATCATTTTCCGGTACTGACCGTGATTCTACCATTTTTCGGCACTCGTTCGAACAGGTTTTCGGTACTTGCTCGGATTCTATCATTTTCCTGGTAGTGACCCTGATTCAACCATTTTTCGGGACTCGTTCGGACAGTTTTTGGGTACTCGCACGGATTCTACCTTTTGTCGGTACTCGCCCGAATTCTATCATTTTTCGGTACTGTCCCTGATTCTACCATTTTTCGGGACTCGTTCGGACAGTTTTTCGGTACTCGCACGGATTCTACCATTTTCCGGTACTGACCGTGATTCTATCGTTTTTCGGCACTCGTTCGAACAGTTTTTCGGTACTCGCACGAATTCTAGTTTTTCCCGGTACTCGCCGGATTCTATCATTTTTCGGTAGTGACCCTGATTCTACCTTTTTTCGGGACTCGTTTGGACAGTTTTTCGGTACTCGCACGGATTCTACCTTTTCCCGGTACTCGCCCGGATTTTATCATTTTCCAGTACTGACCCTGATTCTACCATTTTTTGGGACTCGTTCGGACAGTTTTTCGGTACTCGCACGGATTCTACATTTTCCGGTACTGACCCTGATTCTACCATATTTGGGGACTCGTTCGGACAGTTTTTGGGTACTCGCACGGATTCTACCTTTTGTCGGTACTCGCCCGAATTCTATCATTTTTCGGTACTGTCCCTGATTCTACCATTTTTCACGACTCGTTCGGACAGTTTTTCGGTACTCGCACGGATTCTACCTTTTGTCGGTACTCGCCCGAATTCTATCATTTTTCGGTACTGTCCCTGATTCTACCATTTTTCGGGACTCGTTCGGACAGTTTTTCGGTACTCGCACGGATTCTACCTTTTGTCGGTACTCGCCCGAATTCTATCATTTTTCGGTACTGTCCCTGATTCTACCATTTTTCGGGACTCGTTCGGACAGTTTTTCGGTACTCGCACGGATTCTACCATTTTCCGGTACTGACCGTGATTCTATCGTTTTTCGGCACTCGTTCGAACAGTTTTTCGGTACTCGCACGAATTCTAGTTTTTCCCGGTACTCGCCCGGATTCTATCATTTTCGGTAGTGACCCTGATTCTACCTTTTTTCGGGACTCGTTTGGACAGTTTTTCGGTACTCGCACGGATTCTATCTTTTCCCGGTACTCGCCCGGATTTATCATTTTCCAGTACTGACCCTGATTCTACCATTTTTTGGGACTCATTCGGACAGTTTTTCGGTACTCGCACGGATTCTACATTTTCCGGTACTGACCCTGATTCTACCATATTTGGGGACTCGTTCGGACAGTTTTTCGGTGCTCGCACGGATTCTACCTTTTCCCGGTACTCGCCCGGATTCTATCATTTTTCGGTACTGACCCGGATTCTACCATTTTTCGGGACTCGTTTGGACCTTTTTTAGGTACTCGCACGGATTCTACCTTTACCCGGTACTCGCCCGGATTCTATCATTTTTCGGTACTGACTCTGATTCTACCATTTTTCGGGACTCGTTCGGACAGTTTTCGGTACTCGCACGGATTCTACATTTTCCGGTACTGACCCTGATTCTACCATATTTGGGGACTCGTTCGGACAGTTTTTCGGTACTCGCACGGATTCTACCTTTTCCCCGTACTCGCCCGGATTATATCATTTTGCAGTACTAGCCCTGATTCTTCCATTTTTCGGGACTAGTTCGGACAGTTTGTCGGTACTCGCACGGATTCTACATTTTCCCCGTATTAGCCCGGATTCTATCATTTTCCGGTACTGACCCTGATTCTTCAATTTTTCGGTACTCGTTCGGACAGGCTTTGGGTACTCGTACGGATTCTACCCTTAGCCGGTACTCACCCGGATTCTATCATTCTCCTATGCTGACCCTGATTCTACCATTTTTCGGGACTCGTTCGGACAATTGTTCGGTACTCACACGGATTCTACCTTTTCCCAGTACTCGCACGGATTCTACCTTTTCCCAATACTCGCCCGGATTCTATCATTTTCCGGTACTGACCCTGATTCTTCAATTTTTCGGTACTCGTTCGTACGGGCTTTCGGTACTCGCACGGATTCTACCTTTAGCAGGTACTCGCCCGGATTCTATCATTTTCCGGTAGTGACCCTGATTCTACCATTTTTCGGGACTCGTTTGGACAAATTTCGTTACTCGCACGGATTCTACCTTTTCCCGGTACTCGCCCGGATTTATCATTTTCCAGTACTGACCCTGATTCTATCATTTTTTGGGACTCGTTCGGACAGTTTTTCGGTACTCGCACGGATTCTACATTTTCCGGTACTGACCCTGATTCTACCATATTTGGGGACTCGTTCGGACAGTTTTTCGGTACTCGCACGGATTCTACATTTTCCCCGTATTAGCCCGGATTCTATCATTTTCCGGTACTGACCCTGATTCTTCAATTTTTCGGTACTCGTTCGGACAGGCTTTCGGTACTCGTACGGATTCTACCCTTAGCCGGTACTCACCCGGATTCTATCATTCTCCAGTGCTGACCCTGATTCTACCATTTTTCGGGACTCGTTCGGACAATTGTTCGGTACTCACACGAATTCTACCTTTTCCCAATACTCGCACGGCTTCTACTTTTCCCGGTACTCGCATGGATTCTACCTTTTCCCGGCACTCGCACGGATTCTACCATTTCCCGGCACTCGCCCGGATTCCCCCTTTTCCCGGTGCTCGCCCGGATTCTATCATTTTCCGGTACTGACCATGATTCTTCACTTTTTCGATACTCGTTCGGACAGGTTTTTCGGTACTCGCACGGATTCTATCATTTTTCGGTACTGACCCTAAGTCTTCAATTTTTCGGTACTCGTTCGAACAGTTTTTCGGTACTCACACGGATTCTACCTTTAGCAGGTACTCGCCCGGATTCTATCATTTTCCGGTAGTGACCCTGATTCTACCATTTTTCGGGACTCGTTTGGACAGTTTTTCGTTACTCGCACGGATTCTACCTTTTCCCGATACTCGCCCGGATTTTATTCATTTTCCAGTACTGACCCTGATTCTACCATTTTTGGGACTCGTTCGGACAGTTTTTCGGTACTCGCACGGATTCTACATTTTCCGGTACTGACCCTGATTCTACCATATTTGGGGACTCGTTCGGACAGTTTTTCGGTACTCGCACGGATTCTACCTTTTCCCCGTACTCGCCCGGATTATATCATTTTGCAGTACTGGCCCTGATTCTTCCATTTTTCGTGACTCGTTCGGACAGTTTTTCGGTACTCGCACGGATTCTACATTTTCCCCGTATTAGCCCGGATTCTATCATTTTCCGGTACTGACCCTGATTCTTCAATTTTTCGGTACTCGTTCGGACAGGCTTTTGGTACTCGTACGGATTCTACCCTTAGCCGGTACTCACCTGGATTCTATCATTCTCCGGTACTGACCCTGATTCTACCATTTTTCGGGACTCGTTCGGACAATTGTTCGGTACCCACACGGATTCTACCTTTTCCCGGTACTCGCACGGATTCTATCTTTTCCCAATACTCGCCCGGATTCTATCATTTTCCGGTACTGACCCTGATTCTTCAATTTTTCGGTACTCGTTCGTACAGGCTTTCGGTACTCGCACGGATTCTACCTTTAGCAGGTACTCGCCCGGATTCTATCATTTTCCGGTACTGACCCTGATTCTACCATTTTTCGGGACTCGTTCGGACAGTTGTTCGGTACTCGCACGGATTCTACTTTTCCCGGTACTCGCACGGATTCTACCTTTTCCCGGCACTCGCACGGATTCTACCTTTTCCCGGCACTCGCCCGGATTCCCCCTTTTCCCGGTTCTCGCCCGGATACTATCATTTTTCGGTACTGACCCTGATTCTACCATTTTTCGGGACTCTTTCGGACAGTTGTTCGGTACTCGCACGGATTGTATCTTTTCCCGGTACTCGCCGGGATTCTATCATTTTCCGGTATTGACCCTGATTCAACTATCTTTCGGGACTCGTTGGCACAGTTTTTCGGTACTCGCACGGATTCTACCTTTTCTTGGTACTCGCCCGGATTCTATCATTTTTCGGTACTGACCCTGATTCTACCATTTTTCGGGACTCTTTCGGACTGTTGTTCGGTACTCGCACGGATTATATCTTTTCCCGGTACTCGCCCTGATTCTATCATTTTCCGGTACTGACCCTGATTCTACCATTTTTCGGGACTCGTTCGGACAGTTTTTCGATACTCGCATGGATTCTACCTTTTCCTGGTACTCGCCCGGATTCTATCATTTTCCCGAACTGACCCTGATTCTACCTTTTTTCGGCACTCGTTCGAACTGGTTTTCGATACTCGCACGGATTCTACCTTTTGCCGGTACTCGTCGGGATTCTATCATTTTCCGGTATTGACCCTGATTCAACCATCTTTCGGGACTCGTTGGCACAGTTTTTCGGTACTCGCACGGATTCTACCTTTTCCCGGTACTCGCCCGGATTCTATCATTTTTCGGTACTGACCCTGATTCTACCATTTTTCTGGACTCGTTAGGACAGTTTTTCGGTACTCGCACGGATTCTACCTTTTCCCGGTACTCGCCCGGATTCTATCATTTTCCGGTATTGACCCTGATTTTTAATTTTTCGGGACTCGTTCGGACAGTTTTTCGATACTCGCACGGATTCTACCTTTTCCTGGTACTCGCCCGGATTCTATCATTTTCCGGAACTGACCCTGATTCTACCTTTTTTCGGCACTCGTTCGAACTGGTTTTCGATGCTCGCACGGATTCTACCTTTTGCCGGTACTCGCCGGGATTCTATCATTTTCCGGTATTGACCCTGATTCAACCATCTTTCGGGACTCGTTGGCACAGTTTTTCGGTACTCGCACGGATTCTAGCTTTTCCTGGTAGTTACCCGGATTTTTTCATTTTCCGGTACTGACCCTGATTCTACCATTTTTCGGGACTCGTTCAGACAGTTGCTCGGTACTCTCACGGATTCTACCTTTTCCCGGTACTCGCCCGGATTCTATCATTTTCCGGTACTAACCCTGATTCTTCAATTTTTCGGTACTCGTTCGACAGTTTTTCGATACTCGCACGGATTCTACCTTTTCCCGGTACTCGCCCGGATTCTATCATTTTTCGGTACTGACCCAGATTCTACCATTTTTGGGACTCTTTCGGACAGTTGTTCGGTAGTCGCACGGATTCTACCTTTTCCCGGTACTCGCCGGGATTCTATCATTTTCCGGTACTGACCCTGATTCAACCATCTTTCGGGACTCGTTGGGTCAGTTTTTCGGTACTCGCACGGATTCTACCTTTTCCCGGTACTCGCCCGGATTCTTTCATTTTCCAGTACTGACCCTGATTCTACCATTTTCCGGGACTCTTTCGGACAGTTGTTCGGTACTCGCACGGATTCTACCTTTTCCCGGTACTCGCCGGGATTCTATCATTTTCCGGTACTGACCCTGATTAAACCATCTTTCGGACTCGTTGGGCAGTTTTTTGGTACTCGCACGGATTCTACCTTTTCCCGGTACTCGCCCGGATTCTTTCATTTTCCGGTACTGACCCTGATTCTACCATTTTTCGGGACCCTTTCGGACAGTTGTTCGGTACTCGCACGGATTTTATCTTTTCCCGGTTCTCGCCCGGATACTATCATTTTTCGGTACTGACCCTGATTCTACCATTTTTCGGGACTCTTTCGGACAGTTGTTCGGTACTCGCACGGATTGTATCTTTTCCCGGTACTCGCCGGGATTCTATCATTTTCCGGTATTGACCCTGATTCAACCATCTTTCGGGACTCGTTGGCACAGTTTTTCGGTACTCGCACGGATTCTACCTTTTCCTGGTACTCGCCCGGATTCTATCATTTTTCAGTACTGACCTTGATTCTACCATTTTTCGGGACTCTTTCGGACTGTTGTTCGGTACTCGCACGGATTATATCTTTTCCCGGTACTCGCCCTGATTCTATCATTTTCCGGTACTGACCCTGATTCTACCATTTTTCGGGACTCGTTCGGACAGTTTTTCGATACTCGCATGGATTCTACCTTTTCCTGGTACTCGCCCGGATTCTATCATTTTCCCGAACTGACCCTGATTCTACCTTTTTTCGGCACTCGTTCGAACTGGTTTTCGATACTCGCAAGGATTCTACCTTTTGCCGGTACTCGCCGGGATTCTATCATTTTCCGGTATTGACCCTGATTCAACCATCTTTCGGGACTCGTTGGCACAGTTTTTCGGTACTCGCACGGATTCTAGCTTTTCCTGGTAGTTGCCCGGATTTTTTCATTTTCCGGTACTGACCCTGATTCTACCATTTTCGGGACTCGTTCAGACAGTTGTTCGGTACTCTCACGGATTCTACCTTTTCCCGGTACTCGCCCGGATTCTATCATTTTCCGGTACTAACCCTGATTCTTCAATTTTTCGGTACTCGTTCGACAGTTTTTCGATACTCGCACGGATTCTACCTTTTCCCGGTACTCGCCCGGATTCTATCATTTTTCGGTACTGACCCAGATTCTACCATTTTTTGGGACTCTTTCGGACAGTTGTTCGGTAGTCGCACGGATTCTACCTTTTCCCGGTACTCGCCGGGATTCTATCATTTTCCGGTACTGACCCTGATTCAACCATCTTTCGGGACTCGTTGGGTCAGTTTTTCGGTACTCGCACGGATTCTACCTTTTCCCGGTACTCGCCCGGATTCTTTCATTTTCCAGTACTGACCCTGATTCTACCATTTTCCGGGACTCTTTCGGACAGTTGTTCGGTACTCGCACGGATTCTACCTTTTCCCGGTACTCGCCGGGATTCTATCATTTTCCGGTACTGACCCTGATTAAACCATCTTTCGGGACTCGTTGGGCAGTTTTTCGGTACTCGCACGGATTCTACCTTTTCCCGGTACTCGCCCGGATTCTTTCATTTTCCGGTACTGACCCTGATTCTACCATTTTTCGGGACCCTTTCGGACAGTTGTTCGGTACTCGTACGGATTCTACCTTTTCCCGGTACTCGCCCGGATTCTATCATTTTCCGGTACTGACCCAGATTCTACCATTTTTTGGGACTCTTTCGGACAATTGTTCGGTAGTCGCACGGATTCTACCTTTTCCTGGTACTCGCCGGGATTTTATCATTTTCCGGTACTGACCCTGATTCTACCATTTTTCGGCACTCGTTCGAACAGGTTTTCGATACTCGCACGGATTCTACCTTTTGCCGGTACTCGCCGGGATTCTATCATTTTCCGGTACTGACCCTGATTCAACCATCTTTCGGGACTCGTTGGGATAGTTTTTCGGTACTCGCACGGATTCTACCTTTTCCCGGTTCTCGCCCGGATTCTATCATTTTCCCGTACTGACCCTGATTCTACCATTTTTCGGGACTCTTTCGGACTGTTGTTCGGTACTCGCACGGATTATATCTTTTCCCGGTACTCGCCCTGATTCTATCATTTTACGGTACTGACCCTGATTCTACCATTTTTCAGGACTCGTTCGGACAGTTTTTCGATACTCGCACGGATTCTACCTTTTCCTGGTACTCGCCCGGATTCTATCATTTTCCGGAACTGACCCTGATTCTACCATTTTTCGGCACTCGTTCGAACTGGTTTTCGATACTCGCACGGATTCTACCTTTTGCCGGTACTCGCCCGGATTTTTTCATTTTCCGGTACTGACCCTGATTCTACCATTTTTCGGGACTCGTTCAGACAGATGTTCGGTACTCTCACAGATTCTACCTTTTCCCGGTACTCGCCCGGATTCTATCATTTTCCGGTACTAACCCTGATTCTTCAATTTTTCGGTACTCGTTCGCCAGTTTTTCGATACTCGCACGGATTCTACCTTTTCCCGGTACTCGCCGGGATTCTATCATTTTTCGGTACTGACTTTGATTCAACCTTTTTTCGGGACTCGTTGGGACAGTTTTTCGGTACTCTCACGGATTCTACCTTTTCCTGGTACTCGCCCGGATTCTATCATTTTCCGGAACTGACCCTGATTCTACCATTTTTCGGCACTCGTTCGAACTGGTTTTCGATACTCGCACGGATTCTACCTTTTGCCGGTACTCGCCCGGATTTTTTCATTTTCCGGTACTGACCCTGATTCTACCATTTTTCGGGACTCGTTCAGACAGTTGTTCGGTACTCTCACGGATTCTACCTTTTCCCGGTACTCGCCCGGATTCTATCATTTTCCGGTACTAACCCTGATTCTTCAATTTTTCGGTACTCGTTCGCCAGTTTTTCGATACTCGCACGGATTCTACCTTTTCCCGGTACTCGCCGGGATTCTATCATTTTTCGGTACTGACTTTGATTCAACCTTTTTTCGGGACTCGTTGGGACAGTTTTTCGGTACTCTCACGGATTCTACCTTTTCCTGGTACTCGCCCGGATTCTATCATTTTCCGGAACTGACCCTGATTCTACCATTTTTCGGCACTCGTTCGAACAGGTTTTCGATACTCGCACGGATTCTACCTTTTGCCGGTACTCGCCGGGATTCTATCATTTTCCGGTACTGACCCTGATTCAACCATCTTTCGGGACTCTTTCGGACAGTTTTTCGGTACTCGCACGGATTCTACCTTTTCCCGGTTCTCGCCCGGATTCTATCATTTTCCCGGTACTCGCCCAGATTCTATCATTTTCCGGTATTGACCCTGATTTTTCAATTTTTCGGTACTCGTTCGAACAGTTTTTCGATACTCGCACGGATTCTACCTTTTCCCGGTACTCGCCCGGATTCTATCATTTTTCGGTACTGACCCTGATTCTACCATTTTTCGGAACTCTTTCGGACAGTTGTTCGGTACTCGTACGGATTCTACCTTTTCCCGGTACTCGCCCGGATTCTATCATTTTCCGGTACTGACCAAGATTCTACCATTTTTGGGACCCTTTCGGACAATTGTTCGGTAGTCGCACGGATTCTACCTTTTCCCGGTACTCGCCGGGATTCTATCATTTTCCGGTACTGACCCTGATTCAACCATCTTTCGGGACTCGTTGGGACAGTTTTTCGGTAATCGCACGGATTCTACCTTTTCCCGGTACTCGCTCGGATTCTATCATTTTTCGGTACTGACCCTGATTCTACCATTTTTCGGCACTCTTTCGGACAGTTGTTCGGTACTCGCCCGGATTCTATCATTTTTCTGTACTGACCCTGATTCAACCATTTTTCTGGACTCGTTAGGACAGTTTTTCGGTACTCGCACGGATTCTACCTTTTCCCGGTACTCGCCCGGATTCTATCATTTTCCGGTATTGACCCTGATTTTTAATTTTTCGGTACTCGTTCGAACAGTTTTTCGATACTCGCACGGATTCAACCTTTTCCCGGTACTCGCCGGGATTCTATCATTTTCCGGTACTGACCCTGATTCAACCATCTTTCGGGACTCGTTGGGACAGTTTCTCGGTACTCGCACGGATTCTACCTTTTCTCGGTTCTCGCCCGGATTCTATCATTTTCCCATACTGACCCATATTCTACCATTTTTCGGGACTCTTTCGGACAGTTTTTCGGTACTCGCACGGATTCTACCTTTTCCCGGTACTCTCCCGGATTCTATCATTTTCCGGTATTGACCCTGATTTTTCAATTTTTCGGTACTCGTTCGAACAGTTTTTCGATACTCGCACGGATTCTACCTTTTCCCGGTACTCGCCCGGATTCTATCATTTTTCGGTACTGACCCTGATTCTACCATTTTTCGGCACTCTTTCGGACAGTTGTTCGGTACTCGCCCGGATTCTATCATTTTTCTGTACTGACCCTGATTCAACCATTTTTCCGGACTCGTTAGGACAGTTTTTCGGTACTCGCACGGATTCTACCTTTTCCCGGTACTCGCCCGGATTCTATCATTTTCCGGTATTGACCCTGATTTTTAATTTTTCGGTACTCGTTCGAACAGTTTTTCGATACTCGCACGGATTCAACCTTTTCCCGGTACTCGCCGGGATTCTATCATTTTCCGGTACTGACCCTGATTCAACCATCTTTCGGGACTCGTTGGGACAGTTTTTCGGTACTCGCACGGATTCTACCTTTTCTCGGTTCTCGCCCGGATTCTATCATTTTCCCATACTGACCCATATTCTACCATTTTTCGGGACTCTTTCGGACAGTTTTTCGATACTGACCCTGATTCTACCATTTTTCGGAACTCTTTCGGACAGTTGTTCGGTACTCGTACGGATTCTACCTTTTCCCGGTACTCTCCCGGATTCTATCATTTTCCGGTATTGACCCGGATTTTTCAATTTTTCGGTACTCGTTCGAACAGTTGTTCGATACTCGCACGGATTCTACCTTTTCCCGGTACTCGCCCGGATTCTATCATTTTTCGGTACTGACCCTGATTCTACCATTTTTCGGGACTCTTTCGGACAGTTGTTCGGTACTCGCACGGATTGTATCTTTTCCCGGTACTCGCCGGGATTCTATCATTTTCCGGTATTGACCCTGATTCAACCATCTTTCGGGACTCGTTGGCACAGTTTTTCGGTACTCCCACGGATTCTACCTTTTCCCGGTACTCGCCCGGATTCTATCATTTTTCGGTACTGACCCTGATTCTACCATTTTTCGGCACTCTTTCGGACAGTTGTTCGGTACTCGCACGGATTCTACCTTTTCCCGGTACTCGCCCGGATTCTTTCATTTTCCGGTACTGACCCTGATTCTACCATTTTTTGGGACTCTTTCGGACAATTGTTCGGTAGTCGCACGGATTCTACCTTTTCCTGGTACTCGCCGGGATTTTATCATTTTCCGGTACTGACCCTGATTCTACCATTTTTCGGCACTCGTTCGAACAGGTTTTCGATACTCGCACGGATTCTACCTTTTGCCGGTACTCGCCGGGATTCTATCATTTTCCGGTACTGACCCTGATTCAACCATCTTTCGGGACTCGTTGGGATAGTTTTTCGGTACTCGCACGGATTCTACCTTTTCCCGGTTCTCGCCCGGATTCTATCATTTTCCCGTACTGACCCTGATTCTACCATTTTTCGGGACTCTTTCGGACTGTTGTTCGGTACTCGCACGGATTATATCTTTTCCCGGTACTCGCCCTGATTCTATCATTTTCCGGTACTGACCCTGATTCTACCATTTTTCGGGACTCGTTCGGACAATTTTTCGATACTCGCATGGATTCTACCTTTTCCTGGTACTCGCCCGGATTCTATCATTTTCCCGAACTGACCCTGATTCTACCTTTTTTCGGCAATCGTTCGAACTGGTTTTCGATACTCGCACGGATTCTACCTTTTGCCGGTACTCGCCGGGATTCTATCATTTTCCGGTATTGACCCTGATTCAACCATCTTTCGGGACTCGTTGGCACAGTTTTTCGGTACTCGCACGGATTCTACCTTTTCCCGGTACTCGCCCGGATTCTATCATTTTTCGGTACTGACCCTGATTCTACCATTTTTCGGGACTCTTTCGGACTGTTGTTCGGTAGTCGCACGGATTTTATCTTTTCCCGGTACTCGCCCTGATTCTATCATTTTACGGTACTGACCCTGATTCTACCATTTTTCAGGACTCGTTCGGACAGTTTTTCGATACTCGCACGGATTCTACCTTTTCCTGGTACTCGCCCGGATTCTATCATTTTCCGGAACTGACCCTGATTCTACCTTTTTTCGGCACTCGTTCGAACTGGTTTTCGATGCTCGCACGGATTCTACCTTTTGCCGGTACTGGCCGGGATTCTATCATTTTCCGGTATTGACCCTGATTCAACCATCTTCCGGGACTCGTTGGCACAGTTTTTCGGTACTCGCACGGATTCTAGCTTTTCCTGGTAGTTGCCCGGATTTTTTCATTTTCCGGTACTGACCCTGATTCTACCATTTTTCGGGACTCGTTCAGACAGTTGTTCGGTACTCTCACGGATTCTACCTTTTCCCGGTACTCGCCCGGATTCTATCATTTTTCGGTACTAACCCTGATTCTTCAATTTTTCGGTACTCGTTCGACAGTTTTTCGATACTCGCACGGATTCTACCTTTTCCCGGTACTCGCCCGGATTCTATCATTTTTCGGTACTGACCCAGATTCTACCATTTTTTGGGACTCTTTCGGACAGTTGTTCGGTAGTCGCACGGATTCTACCTTTTCCCGGTACTCGCCGGGATTCTATCATTTTCCGGTACTGACCCTGATTCAACCATCTTTCGGGACTCGTTGGGTCAGTTTTTCTGTACTCGCACGGATTCTACCTTTTCCCGGTACTCGCCCGGATTCTTTCATTTTCCAGTACTGACCCTGATTCTACCATTTTCCGGGACTCTTTCGGACAGTTGTTCGGTACTCGCACGGATTCTACCTTTTCCCGGTACTCGCCGGGATTCTATCATTTTCCGGTACTGACCCTGATTAAACCATCTTTCGGGACTCGTTGGGCAGTTTTTCGGTACTAGCACGGATTCTACCTTTTCCCGGTACTCGCACGGATTCTTTCATTTTCCGGTACTGACCCTGATTCTACCATTTTTCGGGACCCTTTCGGACAGTTGTTCGGTACTCGCACGGATTTTATCTTTTCCCGGTTCTCGCCCGGATACTATCATTTTTCGGTATTGACCCTGATTCTACCATTTTTCGGGACTCTTTCGGACAGTTGTTCGGTACTCGCACGGATTGTCTCTTTTCCCGGTACTCGCCGGGATTCTATCATTTTCCGGTATTGACCCTGATTCAACCATCTTTCGGGACTCATTGGCACAGTTTTTCGGTACTCGCACGGATTCTACCTTTTCCTGGTACTCGCCCGGATTCTATCATTTTTCGGTACTGACCCTGATTCTACCATTTTTCGGGACTCTTTCGGACTGTTCTTCGGTACTCGCACGGATTATATCTTTTCCCGGTACTCGCCCTGATTCTATCATTTTCCGGTACTGACCCTGATTCTACCATTTTTCGGGACTCGTTCGGACAGTTTTTCGATACTCGCATGGATTCTACCTTTTCCTGGTACTCGCCCGGATTCTATCATTTTCCCGAACTGACCCTGATTCTACCTTTTTTCGGCACTCGTTCGAACTGGTTTTCGATACTCGCAAGGATTCTACCTTTTGCCGGTACTCGCCGGGATTCTATCATTTTCCGGTATTGACCCTGATTCAACCATCTTTCGGGACTCGTTGGCACAGTTTTTCGGTACTCGCACGGATTCTACCTTTTCCCGGTACTCGCCCGGATTCTATCATTTTTCGGTACTGACCCTGATTCTACCATTTTTCGGGACTCTTTCGGACTGTTGTTCGGTACTCGCACGGATTATATCTTTTCCCGGTACTCGCCCTGATTCTATCATTTTACGGTACTGACCCTGATTCTACCATTTTTCAGGACTCGTTCGGACAGTTTTTCGATACTCGCACGGATTCTACCTTTTCCTGGTACTCGCCCGGATTCTATCATTTTCCGGAACTGACCCTGATTCTACCATTTTTCGGCACTCGTTCGAACTGGTTTCCGATACTCGCACGGATTCTACCTTTTGCCGGTACTCGCCGGGATTCTATCATTTTCCGGTATTGACCCTGATTCAACCATCTTTCGGGACTCGTTGGCACAGTTTTTCGGTACTCGCACGGATTCTAGCTTTTCCTGGTAGTTGCCCGGATTTTTTCATTTTCCGGTACTGACCCTGATTCTACCATTTTTCGGGACTCGTTCAGACAGTTGTTCGGTACTCTCACGGATTCTACCTTTTCCCGGTACTCGCCCGGATTCTATCATTTTCCGGTACTAACCCTGATTCTTCAATTTTTCGGTACTCGTTCGACAGTTTTTCGATACTCGCACGGATTCTACCTTTTCCCGGTACTCGCCGGGATTCTATCATTTTTCGGTACTGACTTTGATTCAACCATTTTTCGGGACTCGTTGGGACAGTTTTTCGGTACTCTCACGGATTCTACCTTTTCCCGGTACTCGCCCGGATTCTATCATTTTCCGGAACTGACCCTGATTCTACCATTTTTCGGCACTCGTTCGAACAGGTTTTCGATACTCGCACGGATTCTACCTTTTGCCGGTACCCGCCGGGATTCTATCATTTTCCGGTACTGACCCTGATTCAACCATCTTTCGGGACTCTTTGGGACAGTTTTTCGGTACTCGCACGGATTGTACCTTTTCCCGGTACTCGCCCGGATTCTATCATTTTCCGGAACTGACCCTGATTCTACCATTTTTCGGCACTCGTTCGAACAGGTTTTCGATACTCGCACGGATTCTACCTTTTGCCGGTACTCGCCGGGATTCTATCATTTTTCGGTACTGACTTTGATTCAACCATTTCTCGGGACTCGTTCGAACAGTTTTTCGGTAGTCGAACGGATTCTTCCTTTTCCCGGTACTCGCCCGGATTCTATCATTTTTCGGTACTGACCCTGATTCAACCATTTTTCCGGACTCGTCGGGACAGTTTTTCGGTACTCGCACGGATTCTATCTTTTCCCGGTACTCGCCCGGATTCTATCATTTTCCGGTAGTGACCTTGATTCTACCATTTTTTTGGACTCGTTCGGACAGTTTTTCGGTACTCGCACGAATTCTACCTTTTGCCGGTACTCGCCCGGATTCTATCATTTTCCGGTACTGACCCTGATTCTACCATTTTTCGGCACTCGTTCGAACGGGTTTTCGATACTCGCTCGGATTCTACCTTTTGCCCGTACACGCCCGGATTCTATCATTTTCGGTACTGACCCTGATTCAACCATTTTTCGGGACTTGTTGGGACAATTTTTCGGTACTCGCACGGATTCTACCTTTTCCCGGTACTTGCCCGGATTGTATCATTTTCCGGTACTGACCCTGACTCTAGCATTTTTCGGGACTCTTTCGGACAGTTGTTCGGTACTCGCACGGATTCTATCTTTTACCGGTACTCGCCCGGATTCTATCATTTTCCGATACTGACCCTGATTCGACCATTTTTCGGGAGTCGTTGGGACAGTTGTTCGGTACTCGCACGGATTCTACCTTTTCCCGGTACTCGCCCGGATTCTATCATTTTCCGGAACTGACCCTGATTCTACCATTTTTCGGCACTCGTTCGAACAGGTTTTCGATACTCGCACGGATTCTACCTTTTGCCGGTACTCGCCGGGATTCTATCATTTTCCGGTACTGACTTTGATTCAACCATTTCTCGGGACTCGTTCGAACAGTTTTTCGGTACTCGAACGGATTCTTCCTTTTCCCGGTACTCGCCCGGATTCTATCATTTTCCGGTACTGACCCTGATTCTACCATTTTTTGGGACTCGTTCGAACAGTTTTTCGGTACTCGCACGGATTCTACCTTTTCCCGGTACTCGCTCGGATTCTATCATTTTTCGGTACTGACCCTGATTCAACCATTTTTCCGGACTCGTCGGGACAGTTTTTCGGTACTCGCACGGATTCTATCTTTTCCCGGTACTCGCCCGGATTCTATCATTTTCCGGTAGTGACCTTGATTCTACCATTTTTTTGGACTCGTTCGGACAGTTTTTCGGTACTCGCACGAATTCTACCTTTTGCCGGTACTCGCCCGGATTCTATCATTTTCCGGTACTGACCCTGATTCTACCATTTTTCGGCACTCGTTCGAACGGGTTTTCGATACTCGCTCGGATTCTACCTTTTGCCCGTACACGCCCGGATTCTATCATTTTTCGGTACTGACCCTGATTCAACCATTTTTCGGGACTTGTTGGGACAATTTTTCGGTACTCGCACGGATTCTACCTTTTCCCGGTACTTGCCCGGATTGTATCATTTTCCGGTACTGACCCTGACTCTAGCATTTTTCGGGACTCTTTCGGACAGTTGTTCGGTACTCGCACGGATTCTATCTTTTACCGGTACTCGCCCGGATTCTATCATTTTCCGATACTGACCCTGATTCGACCATTTTTCGGGAGTCGTTGGGACAGTTGTTCGGTACTCGCACGGATTCTACCTTTTCCCGGTACTCGCCCGGATTCTATCATTTTCCGGTACTGACCCTAATTCTACCATTTTTCGGGACTCGTTGGGACAGTTGTTCGGTACTCGCACGGATTCTATCTTTTCCCGGTACTCGCCAGATTCTATCATTTTCAGGTAGTGACCCTGATTCTACCATTTTTCTGGACTCGTTCGGACAGTTTTTCGGTACTCGCACGAATTCTACCTTTTGCCGGTACTCGCCCGGATTCTATCATTTTCCGGTACTGACCCTGATTCTACCATTTTTCGGCACTCGTTCGAACAGGTTTTCGATACTCGCTCAGATTCTACCTTTTGCCCGTACTCGCACGGATTCTATCATTTTTCGATACTGACCCTGATTCTACCAGTTTTCGGGACTCGTTCAGACAGTTGTTCGGTACTCTCCCGGATTCTGCCTTTTCCCGGTAGTCGCCAGGATTCTATCATTTTCCAGTACTGACCCTGATTCTACCATTTTTCGGCACTCGTTCGAACAGGTTTTCGATACTCGCACGGATTCTACCTTTTGCCGGTACTCGCCCGGATTCTATCATTTTCCGATACTGACCCTGATTCTACCATTTTTCGGGACTCATCTGGACAGTTGTTCGGTACTCTCACGGATTCTACCTTTTCCTGGTACTCGCCCGGATTCTATCATTTTCCGGTACTCACACTGATTCTACCATTTTTCGGGACTCGTTCGGACAGTTTTTCGGTACTCGTACGGATTCCACCTTTTCCCGTTACTCGCCCGGATTCTATCATTTTCCGGTACTGACACTATTTCTATCATTTTTCGGGACTCGTTCGGACAGTTTTTCGGTACTCGAACGGATTCTTCCTTTTCCCGGTACTCGCCCGGATTCTATTATTTTCCGGTACTGACCCTATTTCTACAATTTTTCGTGACTCGTTCGGACAATTTTTCGGTACTCGCACGGATTCTACCTTTTCCCGGTACTCGCCCGGATTCTATCATTTTCCGGTACTGACCTTGATTCTTCAATTTTCGGGTACTCGTTCGAACAGTTTTTCGATACTCGCACGGATTCTACCTTTTCCCGGGTACTGGGCGGGATTCTATCATTTTCCGGTACTGACCCTGATTCTACCATTTTTCCGGACTCTTTCGAACAGCTGTTCGGTACTCGCACGGATTCTACCTTTTCCCGGTACTCGCCCGGATTCTATCATTTTCCAGTACCGACCCTGATTCAACCATTTTTCGGGACTCTTTCGGACTATTGTTCGGTACTCGCACGGATTCTACCTTTCTCGGTACTCGCCCGCGTTCTATCAATTTTTCGGTACTCGTTCGAACAGTTTTTCGATAGTTGCACGGATTCTACCTTTTCTCTGTACTCGCCCGGATTCTATCATTTTCCGGTACTGACCCAGATTCAACCATTTTTCGGGACTCGTTGGGACATTTTTTCGATACTCGCACGGATTCTACCTTTTCCCGGTACTCGCCTGGATTCTATCATTTTCCGGTACTGACCCTGATTCTTCAATTTTTCGGTACTCGTTCGAATAGTTTTTCGATACTCGCACGGATTCTAACTTTTCCCGGTACACGCCGGGATTCTATCATTTTCCGGTACTGACCTTGATTCTACCATTTTTCCGGACTCTTTCGGACAGTTGTTCGGTACTCGCACGGATTCTACCTTTTCCCGGTACTCGCCCGGATTCTATCATTTTCCGGGTACCGACCCTAATTCAACCATTTTTCGGGACTCTTTCGGACTATTGTTCGGTACTCGCACGGATTCTACCTTTTCCCGGTACTCGCCCGCGTTCTATCAATTTTTCGGTACTCGTTCGAACAGTTTTTCGATAGTTGCACGGATTCTACCTTTTCTCTGTACTCGCCCGGATTCTATCATTTTCCGGTACTGACCCTGATTCTACCATTTTTCGGGACTCGTTGGGACAATTTTTCGGTACTCGCACGGATTCTACCTTTTCCCGGTACTCGCCCAGATTCTATCATTTTCCGGTACTGACCCTGATTCTTCAATTTTTCGGTACTCGTTCGATCAGTTTTTCGATACTCGCACGGATTCTACCTTTTCCCGGTACTAGCCGGGATTCTATCATTTTCCGGTACTGACCCTGATTCAACCATTTTTCGGGACTCGTTGGGACAGTTTTTCGATACTCGCACGGATTCTACCTTTTCCCGGTACTCGCCTGGATTCTATAATTTTCCGGTACTGACCCTGATTCTTCAATTTTCGGTACTCGTTCGAACAGTTTTTCGATACTCGCACGGATTCTAACTTTTCCCGGTACACGCCGGGATTCTATCATTTTCCGGTACTGACCCTGATTCTACCATTTTTCCGGACTCTTTCGGACAGCTGTTCGGTACTTGCACGGATTCTACCTTTTCCCGGTACTCGCCCGGATTCTATCATTTTCCGGTTACCGACCCTGATCAACCATTTTTTGGGACTCTTACGGACTATTGTTCGGTACTTGCACGGATTCTACCTTTTCCCGGTACTCGCCCGCGTTCTATCAATTTTTCGGTACTCGTTCGAACAGTTTTTCGATAGTTGCACAGATTCTACCTTTTCTCTGTACTCGCCCGGATTCTATCATTTTCCGGGTACTGACCCTGATTCTACCATTTTTCGGGACTCGTTGGGACAGTTTTTTCGGTAGTCGCACGGATTCTACCTTTTCCCGGTACTCGCCCAGATTCTATCATTTTCCGGTACTGACCCTGATTCTTCAATTTTTCGGTACTCGTTCGATCATTTTTTCGATACTCGCACGGATTCTACCTTTTCCCGGTACTAGCCGGGATTCTATCATTTTCCGGTACTGACCCTGATTCAACCATTTTTCGACACTCGTTGGGACAGTTTTTCGATACTCGCACGGATTCTACCTTTTCCCGGTACTCGCCTGGATTCTATCATTTTCCGGTACTGACCCTGATTCTTCAATTTTTCGGTACTCGTTCGAACAGTTTTTCGATACTCGCACGGATTCTAACTTTTCCCGGTACACGCCGGGATTCTATCATTTTCCGGTACTGACCCTGATTCTACCATTTTTCCGGACTCTTTCGGACAACTGTTCGGTACTCGCACGGATTCTACCTTTTCCCGGTACTCGCCCGGATTCTATCATTTTCCGGTACCGACCCTGATTCGACAATTTTTCGGGACTCTTTCGGACTATTGTTCGGTACTTGCACGGATTCTACCTTTTCCCGGTACTCGCCCGCGTTCTATCAATTTTTCGGGTACTCGTTCGAACAGTTTTTCGATAGTTGCACGGATTTCTACCTTTTCTCTGTACTCGCCCGGATTCTATCATTTTCCGGTACTGACCCTGATTCTACCATTTTTCGGGACTCGTTGGGACAGTTTTTCGGTACTCGCACGGATTCTACCTTTTCCCGGTACTCGCCCAGATTCTATCATTTTCCGGTACTGACCCTGATTCTTCAATTTTTCGGTACTCGTTCGATCAGTTTTTCGATACTCGCACGGATTCTACCATTTCCCGGTACTAGCGGGATTCTATCATTTTCCGGTACTGACCCTGATTCAACCATTTTTCGGGACTCGTTGGGACAGTTTTTCGATACTCGCACGGATTCTACCTTTTCCCGGTACTCGCCTGGATTCTATCATTTTCCGGTACTGACCCTGATTCTTCAATTTTTCGGTACTCGTTCGAACAGTTTTTCGATACTCGCACGGATTCTAACTTTTCCCGGTACACGCCGGGATTCTATCATTTTCCGGTACTGACCTTGATTCTACCATTTTTCCGGACTCTTTCGGACAGCTGTTCGGTACTCGCACGGATTCTACCTTTTCCCGGTACTCGCCCGGATTCTATCATTTTCCGGTACGACCCTGATTCAACCATTTTTCGGGACTCTTTCGGACTATTGTTCGGTACTCGCACGGATTCTACCTTTTCTCGGTACTCGTCCGCGTTCTATCAATTTTTCGGTACTCGTTTCGAACAGTTTTTCGATAGTTGCACGGATTCTACCTTTTCTCTGTACTCGCCCGGATTCTATCATTTTTCCGGTACTGACCCTGATTCTACCATTTTTCGGGACTCGTTGGGACAGTTTTTTCGGTAGTCGCACGGATTCTACCTTTTCCCGGTACTCGCCCAGATTCTATCATTTTCCGGTACTGACCCTGATTCTTCAATTTTTCGGTACTCGTTCGATCAGTTTTCGATACTCGCACGGATTCTACCTTTTCCCGGTACTAGCCGGGATTCTATCATTTTCAGGTACTGACCCTGATTCAACCATTTTTCGGGACTCGTTGGGACAGTTTTCGGGTACTCGCACGGATTCTACCTTTTCCCGGTACTCGCCCGGATTCTATCATTTTCCGGTACTGACCCTGATTCTACCATTTTTCGGGACTCTTTCGGACTATTGTTCGGTACTCGCACGGATTCTACCTTTTCCCGGTACTCGCCCGCGTTCTATCATTTTTCGGTACTGACCCTGATTCTACCATTTTTTGGACTCGTTGGGACAATTTTTCGGTACTCGCACGGATTCTACCTTTTCCCGGGTACTCGCCCGGATTCTATCATTTTCTGGTACTGACCCTGATTCTACCATTTTTCGGCACTCGTTCGAACAGGTTTTCGATACTCGCACGGATTCTACCTTTTGCCGGTACTCGCCCGGATTCTATCATTTTCCGGTACTGACGCTGATTCTACCATTTTTCGGGACTAGTTTGGACTGTTGTTCGGTCCTCTCACGGATTCTACCTTTTCCTGGTACTCGCCCGGATTCTATCATTTTTCCGGTACTGACACTGATTCTACCATTTTCGTGACTCGTTCGGATAGTTTTTCGATACTCGCACGGATTGTACCTTTTCCCGGTACTCGCCCGGATTCTATCATTTTCCGGTACTGACCCTGATTCTTCAATTTTTCGGGACTCGTTCGAGCAGTTTTTCGGTACTCGCACAGATTCTATCTTTTCCCGGTACTCGCCCGAATTCTATCATTTTCCGGTACTGACCCTGATTCTACCATTTTTCGGGACTCGTTCGGACAGTTGTTCGTTACTCGCACGGATTCTACCTTTTCCCGGTACTCGGCCGGATTCTATCATTTTCCGGTACTGACCCTGATTCTTCAATTTTTCGGGACTCGTTCGTGCAGTTTTTCGGTACTCGCACGGATTCTACCTTTTCCCGGTACTCGCCCGGATTCTATCATTTTCCGGCACTTACCCTGATTCTACCATTTTTCGGGACTCGTTTGGACAGTTTTTCGTTACTCGCACGGATTCTACCTTTTCCGGGTACTCGCTCGGTTTCTATCATTTTTCGGTACTGATCGTGATTCTACCATTTTTCGGCACTCGTTCGAACAGGTTATCGGTAAACGCACGGATTCGACCTTTTCCCGGTACTGACCCTGATTCTTCAATTTTTTCGGTACTCGTTCGGACAGTTTTTCGATACTCGCACGGATTCTACCTTTTCCCTGTACTCACCCGGATTCTATCATTTCCGGTACTGACCCTATTTCTACCATTTTTAGGGACTCATTCCGACAGTTTTTCTGTACTCGCACGGATTCTACCTTTTCCCGGTGCTCGCCCGAATTCTATCATTTTCCGGTATTGACCCTGATTCTTCAATTTTTCGGGTACTCGTTCGAACTGTTTTTCGATACTCGCACTGATTCTACCTTTTCCCGGTACTCGCCCGAATTCTTTTATTTTCCGGTACTCACCCTGATTTCTTCAATTTTTCGGTACTCGTTCGTACAGTTTTTCGGTACTGGCACGGATTCTACCTTTTCCCGGTACTCGGCCAGATTCTATCATTTTGGGTACTGACCCTGATTCTTCAATTTTTCGGGCTCGTTCGTGCAGTTTTTCGGTACTCGCACGGATTCTACCTTTTCGTGGTACTCGCCCGGATTCAATCATTTTCCGGCACTTACCTTGATTCTACCATTTTCGGGACTCGTTTGGACAGTTTTTTGGTACTCGCCCGGATTCTGTCATTGTCTAGTACTGACCCTGATTCTTCAAATTTCGGTACTCGTTCGGATAGATTTTCGGTACTCACACGGATTCTACCTTTTTCCGGTACTCGCCCGGATTCTATCATTTTCCGGGTACTGACCCTGATTCTACAATTTTTCGGGAATCGTTCGGACAGTTGTTCGTTACTCGCACGGATTCTACCTTTTCCGGGTACTCGCCCGGTTTCTATCATTTTTTGGTAGTCATCGTGATTCTAAAATTTTCGGCACTCGTTCGAACAGGTTTTCGGTACTCGCACGGATTCGACCTTTTCCGGGTATTGACCCCTGATTCTTCAATTTTTCGGTACTCGTTCGGACAGTTTTTCGATACTCGCACAGAGATTCTACCTTTTCCCTGTACTCGCCCGGATTCTATCATTTTCCGGTACTGACCCTAGTTCTACCATTTTTCAGGACTCGTTCGGACAGTTTTTCGTTACTCGCACGGATTCTACCTTTTCCCGGTCCTCGCCCGGATTCTATCATTTTCCGCGTACTGACCCTGATTCTACCATTTT
>CALNHZ020000632.1:0-24388 GCA_940586395.1 Vitis riparia x Vitis cinerea | reverse complement strand
GGTACTCACACTCAGTAGACCTTTTCTGGTACTCGCTTGTTGTGTTGGGACAGTTTCAATATTCGCAACGTTATTCTACCTTTTTCTCTCCCGTTACTTCGCTCGGATTCTACCATTTTTCCGGTTCTCACACTCAGTTGGACCGATTCGGTACTCTCGCTGGGACTGTTTCCAATAATCGCACGGATTCTTCTGTTTTTTTCCCAGTACTCGCTCGGATTCTACCATTTGTCGGTACTCACACTAAGTAGACCCTTTTCCGGTACTCGGAGGGACAGTTTTTCGATTCTCGCACGGATTCTACCTTTTTCCCGGTACTCCCTCGAATTCTACCATTTTTCGGTTCTCACACTCATTAGGACCGATTTCCGGTACTCGCTGGGACTGTTTTTCGATAATCGAACGGATTCATTGTTCTTTCCCGGTACTTCGCCTGTATTCTACCATTTTTCGGTACTCACACTCAGTAGACCCTTTTCCGGTACTCGTCGGGACAATTTTTTCGATACTCGCACCGATTCTACCTATTTTCCCGGTACTCGCTCGGATTCTACCATTTATCGGTACTCACACTCGTTAGACCCATTTCCGGTGCTCGCCGGGACAGTTTTTCGATACTCGCACGGATTCTACATTTTTTCCCGGTACTCGCCCGGATTCTACCATTTTTCGGTACTCACACTCATTAGACCCTTTTTCGGTACTCGCAGGGACAGTTTTTCGATACTGGCACAGATTCTACCTTTTTTCCCGGTACTCACTCAGATTCTACCATTTTTCGGTCTCTCACTCATTAGACCGATTTCCCGTACTCGTTGGGACAGTTTTTCGATACCCGCACCGATTGTACCTATTTTCCCGGTACTCGCCCGGATTTTACAATTATTCGGTACTCATACACATTAGACCCATTTCCGGTACTCGCAGGTACAGTTTTCGATACTCGCACGATTCTACCTTTTTTCCCCAGTACTCGGATTCTACCATTTTTCGGTTCTCACACTCATTAGACCGATTTCCCGTACTTGCTGGGACAGTTTTTTCGATAATCGTATGGATTCTACCTTTTTTTCCCGGTACTCGCCCGGATTCTACCATTTTTCGGTACTCACACTCAGTAGAGCCTTTTCCAGTACTCGCCGGGATAGTTTTTCGATACCCGCACCGATTGTACCTATTTTCCCGGTACTCGCCCGGATTTGACAATTATTCGGTACTCATACACATTAGACCCATTTCCGGTACTCGCAGGTACAGTTTTTCGATACTCTCACGGATTCTACCTTTTTTCCCAGTACTAGCTCGGATTCTACCATTTTTCGGTTCTCACACTCATTAGACCGATTTCCCGTACTTGCTGGGACAGTTTTTCGATAATCGTATGGATTCTACCTTTTTTCCCGGTACTCGCCCGGATTCTACCATCTTTCGGTACTCACACTCAGTAGAGCCTTTTCCAGTACTCGCCGGGACAGTTTTTCGATACCCGCACCGATTGTACCTATTTTCCCGGTACTCGCCCGGATTTTACAATTATTCGGTACTCATACACATTAGACCCATTTCCGGTACTCGTAGGTACAGTTTTTCGATACTCGCACGGATTCTACCTTTTTTCCCAGTACTAGCTCGGATTCTACCATTTTTCGTTTCTCACACTCATTAGACCGATTTCCCGTACTTGCTGGGATAGTTTTTCGATAATCGTATGGATTCTACCTTTTTTCCCGGTACTCGCCCGGATTCTACCATTTTTTGGTACTCACACTCAGTAGAGCCTTTTCCAGTACTCGCCGGGACAGTTTTTCGATACTCGCACGGATTCTACATTTTTTTCCCGGTACTCTCCCGGATTCTACCATTTTTCGGTACTCACACTCAGTAGACCCTTTTCCGGTACTCGCAAGGATAGTTTTTCGATACTCGCACGGATTCTACCTATTTTCCCAGTACTCGCCCGGATTCAACAATTTTTCGGTACTCGCACTCATTAGACCCATTTCCGATACTCGTAGGTACAGTTTTTCGATACTCGCACGGATTCTACTTTTTTTCCCGGTACTCGCACGAATTCTACCATTTTTCGGTACTCACACTCAGTAGACCCTTTTCCGGTACTCGTCGGGACAATTTTTCGATACTCGCACCGATTCTACCTATTTTTCCCGGTACTCGCTCGGATTCTACCATTTTTCGGTACTCACACTGATTAGACCCATTTCCGGTGCTCGCCAGGACAGTTTTTCGATAATCGCACGGATTCTACCTTTTTTCCAGGTACTCGCTCGAATTCTACCATTTTTCGGCACTCACACTTAGTAGACCCTTTTCTGGTACTCGCCGGGACAGTTTTTCGATACTCGCACCGATTCTACCTATTTTTCCGGTACTCGCCTGGATTGTACCATTTTTTGGCACTCACACTCAGTAGACCCTTTTCCGGTACTCGCAGGGACAGTTTTTCGATACTCGCACAAATTCTACCTTTTTTCCCGGTACTCACTCAGATTCTACCATTTTTCGGTTCTCTCACTCATTAGACCGATTTCTCGTACTCGTCGGGACAGTTTTTCGATACTCGCACCGATTCTACCTATTTTCCCGGTACTCGCCCGGATTTTACAATTATTCGGTACTCATACACATTAGACCCATTTCCGGTACTCGCTCGAACAATTTTAAGATACTCACACGGATTCTACCTTTTTTACCGACACTCTCCCGGATTCTACCATTTTTCGGTACTCACACTCATTAGACCCATTTCCGGTACTCGCCGGGATAGTTTTTCGATACTCGCACAGATTCTACCTTTTGTCCCGGTACTCGATCGGATTCTACCATTTTTCGGTTCTCAAACTCAGTAGACCCTTTTCCGGTACTCGTCGGGACAATTTTTCGATACTCGCACCGATTCTACCTATTTTCCCGGTACTCGCTCGGATTCTACCATTTTTCGGTACTCACACTGATTAGACCCATTTCCGGTGCTCGCCAGGACAGTTTTTCGATAATCGCACGGATTCTACCTTTTTTCCAGGTACTCGCTCGAATTCTACCATTTTTCGGCACTCACACTTAGTAGACCCTTTTCCGGTACTCGCCGGGACAGTTTTTCGATACTCGCACCAATTCTACCTATTTTCCCGGTACTCGCCTGGATTGTACCATTTTTTGGCACTCACACTCAGTAGACCCTTTTCCGGTACTCGCAGGGACAGTTTTTCGATACTCGCACAAATTCTACCTTTTTTCCCGGTACTCACTCAGATTCTACCATTTTTCGGTTCTCTCACTCATTAGACCGATTGCTCATACTCGTCGGGACAGTTTTTCGATACTCGCACCGATTCTACCTATTTTCCTGGTACTCGCCCGGATTTTACAATTATTCGGTACTCATACACATTAGACCCATTTCCGGTACTCGCTCGAACAATTTTAAGATACTCACACGGATTCTACCTTTTTTACCGACACTCTCCCGGATTCTACCATTTTTCGGTACTCACACTCATTAGACCCATTTCCGGTACTCGCCGGGATAGTTTTTTGATACTCGCACAGATTCTACCTTTTGTCCCGGTACTCGATCGGATTCTACCATTTTTCGGTTCTCAAACTCAGTAGACCCTTTTCCGGTACTCGATGGGACTGTTTTTCGATAATCGCACGGATTCTTCCTTTTTTCCCGGTACTCGCTCGAATTCAACCATTTTTCGATACTCATACTCATTAGACCCATTTCCGGTACTCGCCGGGACAGTTTTTCGATACTCGCACCGATTCTACCTATTTTCCCAATACTCGCCCGGATTCTACCATTATTCGGTACTCACACTCATTAGACCTATTTCGGGTAGTCGATCGGACAATTTTAAGATACTCACACGGATTCTACCTTTTTTACCGACACTCTCCCGGATTCTACCATTTTTCGGTACTCACACTCATTAGACCCATTTCCGGTACTCGCCGGGATAGTTTTTCGATACTCGCACAGATTCTACCTTTTGTCCTGGTACTCGATCGGATTCTACCATTTTTCGGTTCTCAAACTCAGTAGACCCTTTTCCGGTACTCGATGGGACTGTTTTTCGATAATCGCACGGATTCTTCCTTTTTTCCCGGTACTCGCTCGGATTCTACCATTTTTCTGTACTCACACTCCGTTGACCCTTTTCCAGGTACTCGGAGGGACGGTTTTTTCGATACTCGCACGGATTCGACCTTTTTTCCCGGTACTCGCTCGGATTTTACCATTTTTTCGGTTCTCACCCTCATTTGACTGATTTCCGGTACTCGCCGGGACAGTTTTTCGATACTCACACTCATTAGACCAATTTCCGATACTCGCAGGTACAGTTTTTCGATATCACACGGATTCTACCATTTTTTCCCGATACTCGCTCAGATTCTACCATTTTTCGGTTCTCACACTCATTAGACCGATTTCCGGTACTCGCTGGGACTGTTTTTCGATAATCACACGGATTCTTCCTTTTTTCCCGGTACTCGCCCGGATTCTACCATTTTTCGGTACTCACACTCAATAAACCCTTTTTCGGTACTCGTCGGGACAGTTTTTCGATACTCGCACCGCTTCTACCTATTTTCCCGGTACTCGCCCGGATTCTACCATTATTCGGTACTCACACTCATTAGACCCATTTCCGGTACTCTCTCGGACAATTTTAAGATACTCGCACGGATTCTACCTTTTTTACCGACACTCGCCCGGATTCTACCATTTTTCGGTACTCACACTCATTAGACCCATTTCCGGTACTCGCCGGGATAGTTTTTCGATACTCTCATGGATTCTACCTTTTTTCCCAGTACTCGATCGGATTCTACCATTATTCGGTACTCACACTCATTAGATTGATTTCCGGTACTCGTCGGGACAGTTTTTCGATACTCACACTCATTAGACCAATTTCCGATACTCGCAGGTACAGTTTTTCGATATCGCACGGATTCTACCATTTTTCCCGATGCTCGCTCGGATTCTACCATTTTCCGGTACTCACACTGATTAGACCGATTTCCGGCACTCGCTGGGATAGTGTTTCGATAATCGCACGGAATTTAGCTATTTTCCCCGGTACTCACCTGGATTCTACCATTTTTCGGTACTCACACTCATTAGACCCATTTTCGGTACTCGTTGGGACAGTTTTAAGATACTCGCACGGATTCTACCATTTTTCCCGGTACTCACACTCATTAGACCGATTTTCGGTACTTGCCGGGACAGTTTTTCGATACTCGCAGGGATTCTACCTATTTTCCCGGTACTCGCCTGAATTCTACCATTTTTCGGTACTCACACTTATTAGGCCAATTTTCAGTACTCGCCGGGACAGTTTTTCGATACTCGGACGGATTCTACCTTTTTTCGGTACTCACACTCATTAGACCGATTTTCGGTACTTGCCGGGACAGTTTTTCGATACTCGCACGGATTCTACCTTTTTCCCCGTTACTCGCCCGGATTCTACCATTTTTCGATACTCACACTCATTAGACCATTTTCTGGTACTCGCGGGGACAGTTTTAAGATAATCGCACGGATTCTACCTTTTTTCTCGTTACTCGCCAAGATTCTACCATTTTTCGGTACTCACACTCATTAGACCCATTTCCGGTACTCGCAGGGACAGTTTTTTCCATACTCGCACGGATTCTATCTTTTTTCCCAATACTCGCCCGGATTCTACCATTTTTCGGTACTCACACTCAGTAGACCCTTTTCCGGTACTCGCCGGGACAGTTTTTCGATACTCGCACGGATTCTACCTTTTTTTTCCCGGTACTTGCTCCGATTCTACCATTTTTCGGTTCTCATACTCATTACACCGATTTTCGGTACTCGTCGGGACAGTTTTTTGATACTCGCACAGATTCTACCTATTTTCTCGGTACTCGCCCGATTCTACCATTTTTCGGTTCTCATACTCATTACACCGATTTCCGGTACTCGTAGGGACAGTTTTTCGATACTCGCCCAGATTCTACCATTTTTTGGTACTCACACACAGTAGACCCATTTCCGGTACTCGCTGGGATAGTTTTTCGATACTCGCACGGATTCTACCTTTTTCCCGGTACTCGATCGGATTCTACCATTTTTTGATACTCACACTCATTAGACGGATTTCCGGTACTCGCTGGGATAGTTTTAAGATACTCGCACGGATTTTACCTTTTTTCCTGGTATTCGCCCGGATTCTACCATATTTCGGTGCTCATACTATTAGACCCATTTCCGGTACTCGCCGGGACAGTTTTTCGATACTCACGCTCAGTAGACCCTTTTCCCGTACTCGCCGCGACAGTTTTTCGATACTAGCACGAATTCTAGCTCTTTTCCCGATACTCGCCCGGATTCTACCATTTTTCGGTACTTACACTCATTAGACCCATTTCTGCTATTTGCAAGGATTCTACCTTTTTTCCTAGTACTCGATCGTATTGTACCATTTTTTCGGTACTAACACTCATTAGACCCATTTCTGGTACTCGTAAGGACAGTTTTTCGATACTCGCACGAATTCTACCATTTTTCGGTTCTCACACTCATTAGACCGATTTCCGGTTCTCGCCGGGACAGTTTTTCGATACTTGCACGGATTCTACCTATTTTCCCGGTAGTCGCCCAGATTCTACCATTTTTTGGAACTCACACTCAGTAGACCCATTTCCGGTACTCGTTTGGATAGTTTTTTCGATACTCGCATGGATTCTACCTTTTTTCCCGGTACTCGATCGTATTATACCATTTTTTCGGTACTGACACTGATTAGACCCATTTTCGGTACTCGTAATGAAAGTTTTCCTATACTTGCACGGATTGTACCTTTTATCCCGGTACTCGATCGGATTGTACCATTTTTCGGTACTAACACTCATTAGACCCATTTTCGGTACTCGTAGGGACGATTTTTCGATACTCGCACGGATTCTACCTTTTTCCCTCTACTCGCTCGGATTCTACACTTTTTCCGTTCTAACACTCATTAGACCGATTTTCGTTACTTGCCAGAACAGTTTTTCGATAATCGCAGGGATTCTACCTATTTTCCCGGTACTCGATCGGATTGTACCATTTTTTGGTACTAACAATCATTAGACCCATTTCTGGTACTCGCCGGGACAGTTTTTCGATACTCGCACGGATTCTACCTTTTTTCCCGTTACTCGCCCGGATTCTGCCATTTTTCGGTACTCACACTCATTAGACCCATTTTCGGTACTCGCTGGGACAGTTTTGAGATACTTGCACGGATTCTACCATTTTTCCGTACTCACACTCATTAAACCCATTTCCGGTACTTGCCGGGACAGTTTTTCGATACTCTCATGAATTCTACCTTTTTTCTCGGTACTCGCCTGGATTGTACCATTTTTCGATACTCACACTCATTTGACCCATTTCCGGTACTCGCTGGGACGGTTTTAAGATACTCGCACGGATTCTACCTTTTTTGCCGATACTCGCCCGGATTCTACCATTTTTCGGTACTCACACTCATTAAACCCATTTCCGGTACTCGCTATGACAGTTTTAAGATACTCGCACGGATTCAACCTTTTTTGCCCATACTCGCCCGGATTCTACCATTTTTCGGTACTCACACTCATTAGACCCATTTCCGGTACTCGTCGGGACAGTTTTTCGATAATCGCACGGATTCCACCTTTTTTCCCGGTACTCGCTCGGATTCTACCATTTTTCGGTACTCACACTCATTAGAACCATTTCCGGTACTCGCCGGGACAGTTTTTCGACAATCGCACGGATTCCACCTTTTTTCCAGGTACTCGCCCGGATTCTACCATTTTTCAGTACTCACACTTAGTGGACCCTTTTCTGGTACTCGCCGGGACAGTTTTTCGAGACTCGCACAGATTCTACCTTTTTTCCCAGTACTCACTCGGATTCTACCATTTTTCGGTTCTCACACTCATTAGACCGATTTCCGGTACTCACCCGGATTCCACCATTTTTCGGTACTCACATCATTAGACCCATTTCCGGTAATAGCCGGGACAGTTTTTCGATACTCGCACGGATTGTACTTTTTTTCCCGTTACTCGCTCAGGTTCTACCATTTTTCGGTTCTCACGCTCAGTAGACCTATTTCCGGTACTCGCCGGGACAGTTTTTCGATACTTGAACGAATTCTACCTTTTTCCCGGTACTCGCTCGGATTCTACCATTTTTCGGTTCGCTCACTCGTTAGACCGATTTCCGGTACTCGTCTGGACAGTTTTTCGATACTCGCACGGATTCTACCTTTTTTCCCTGTACTCGCCCGGATTCTACCATTTTTCGGTACTCACACTCAGTGGACCCTTTTCCGGTACTCGTCGGGATAGTTTTTCAACACTCGCACGGATTCTACCTTTTTTCCCGATACTCACTCGGATTCTACAATTTTTCGGTTCTCACACTCATTAGACCGATTTTCGGTACTCGGAGGGACAATTTGTCGGTACTCGCACGGATTCTACTTTTTTTCTCAATACTCGCTCGGATTCTACCATTTTTCAGTTCTCTTACTCATTAGATCGATTTTCGGTACTCGCTGGGACAGTTTTTCGATACTCGCACGGATTCTACCTTTTTTCCAGGTACTCGCCCGGATTCTTCCATTTTTCGGTACTCACACTCAGTGGACCCTTTTCCAATACTCGCCGGGACAGTTTTTCGATCCACGCACGGATTCTACCTTTTTTCCCGGTACTCACTCCTATTCTACCATTTTTCGGTTCTCACACTCATTAGACCGATTTTCGGTACTCGCCCGGATTCCACCATTTTTCGGTACTCACACTCATTAAACCCATTTCCGATAATCGCCGAGACAGTTTTTCGATACTCGCACGGATTCTACCTTTTTTCCCGTCACGCGCCCCGATTCTACCATTTTTCGGTACTTGCACTCATTAGACCCATTTCCGGTACTCGCTAGGACAGTTTTAAGATACTCGCACGGATTCTACCTTTTTTCCCGCTATTCGCCTGGATTCTACCATTTTTCCGTACTCACACTCATTAAACCCATTTCCGGTACTCGCCAGGACAGTTTTTCGATACTCGCATGAATTCTACCTTTTTTCATGTTCTTGCCTGGATTCTACCATTTTTCGGTACTCACACTCGTTAGACCCATTTCCGGTACTCGCTGGGACAGTTTTAAGATACTCGCACGGAATCTACCTTTTTTGCCGATACTCGCTCGGATTCTACCATTTTTTGGTACTCACACTCATTGGACCCATTTCCGGTACTCAGTTGGACGGTTTTAAGATACTCGCACGGATTCAACCTTTTTTGCCCATACTCGTCGGGACAGTTTTTCGATACACGCACGGATTTTACCTTTTTTCCCGGTAGTCGCCCGGATTCTACCATTTTTCGGTACTCACACTCATTAGACCCATTTCCGTTACTCACCGGGACCGTTTTTCGATACTCGCACGGATTCTACCTTTTTTCTAGGTACTCGCCCGGATTCTACCATTTTTCGGTACTTACACTCAGTAGACCCTTTTTCGGTACTCTCCGGGAAAGTTTTTCGATTCTTCCACGGATTCTACCTATTTTCCCAATACTCGCCCGGATTCTACCATTTTTCGGTACTCACACTCATTAGACCCATTTTCGGCACTCACAGGGACAGTTTTTCGATAGTCGCACGGATTCCAACTTTTTTCCTGATAGTCGCTCGGATTCTACCTTTTTTCGGTTCTCACACTCATTAGACCGATTTCCGGTATTCACCCGGATTCTACCATTTTTCGGTACCACACTCATTAGACCCATTTCCGGTACTCGCCGAGACAGTTTTTCGATACTCGCACGGATTCTACCTTTTTTCCCGGTACTCGCCCGGATTCTACCATTTTTCGGTACTCACACTTAGTGGACCCTTTTCCGGTACTCGCCGGGATAGTTTTTCGAGACTCGCACAGATTCTACCTTTTTTCCCGGTACTCGATTGGATTGTACCATTTTTCGGTACTAACAATCATTAGACCAATTTTCGATACTTGTAGGTACGGTTTTTCGATTCTCGCACGGATTCTACCAATTTTCCCGGTACTCGCCCGGATTCTACCATTTTTGGGTACTCACAATCATTAGACCCATTTCCGGTACTCGCTGGGACAGTTTTATGATACTCGCACGGATTCTACCTTTTTGCCGATACTCGCCGGGACCGTTTTTCGATACTCGCACACATTCTACCTTTTTTTCTCGGTACTCGCCCGGATTCTACCATTTTTCGGTACTCACACTCAGTGGACCCTTTTCCGGTACTTGCCGGGACAGTTTTTCGATACTCGCACGGATTCTACCTTTTTTCCCGATACTCGCTTGGATTCTACCTTTTTTCGGTTCTCACACTCATTAGACCGATTTCCGGTACTCACCCGGATTCTACCATTTTTCGGTACTCACACTCATTAGACCCATTTCCGGTACTCGCTGGGACAGTTTTTCGATACTCGCACGGATTCGACCTTTTTTCCCGTTACTCGCCCGGATTCTACCATTTTTCGGTACTCACACTCAGTAGACTCTTTTCCGGTACTCGTCGGGACAGTTTTTCGATACTCGAACGGATTCTACCTATTTCCCCGTTACTTGCCCGGATTCTACAATTTTTCGGTACTTACACTTAGTAGACCCTTTTCCGGTACTCGTCGCAACATTTTTCCGATACTATCACGAATTATACCTTTTTTCCCGTTACTAGCCTGGATTCTACCATTTTTCAGTACTCACACTCATTTAACCCATTTCCGCTACTCGTTGGGACAGTTTTTCGATATTCACACGGATTCTACCTTTTTCCCGTTACTCGCTCGGATTCTACCATTTTTCGGTTCTCACACTCATTAGACCGATTTCCGGCACTCGCCCGGACATTTTTTCGATACTCGCACGGATTCTAGCTTTTTTCCCGGTACTCGCCCGGATTCTTCCATTTTTCGGTACTCACACTTAGTGGACTCTTTTCCGGTACTCACCGGGATAGTTTTTCAACACTCGCACGGATTCTACTTTTTTTCCCGATACTCACTCGGATTCTATAATTTTTCGGTTCTCACACTCATTAGACCGATTTCCGGAACTCGCCCGGATTCTACCATTTTTCGATACACACACTCATTAGACCCATTTCCGGTACTCGCAGGAACAGTTTTTTCGATAGTCGCACGGATTTTACTTATTTTCCCAGCACTAGACCGGATTCTACAATTTTTCGGTACTCACACTCAATAGACCCTTTTCCGGTACTCGTGGCGTCAGTTTTTCGATACTAGCACGAATTCTACCTTTTTTAAAGATACTCGCCCGGATTTTACCATTTTTCGGTACTCACACTCATTAGACCCATTTCCGGTACTCGTCGGGACAGTTTTTCGATACTCGCCCGGATTCTACCATTTTTCGGTACTCACACTCATTAGACTTATTTCCGGTACTCGCCGGGACAGTTTTTCGATACTCGCACGGATTCTACCTTTTTTCCCGGTACTCGCTCCTATTCTACCATTTTTCGGTTCTCACACTCATTACACCGATTTCCGGTACTTGTCGGGACAGTTTTTCGATACTCGCACGGATTCTACCTATTTTCCCGGTACTCGCCCGGATTCTACCATTTTTCGGTACTCACAATCATTAGACCCATTTCCGGTACTCGCTGGGACAGTTTTAAGATACTCGCACGAATTCTACCTTTTTTTCCGATACTCGCTCGAATTCTACCATTTTTCGATACTCACACTCATTAGACCCATTTCCGGTACTCGTCGGGACAGTTTTTCGATACTCGCACGGATTCTACCTTTTTTCCCAGTACTCGATTGGATTGTACCATTTTTCGGTACTAACAATCATTAGACCAATTTTCGATACTTGTAGGCACGGTTTTTCGATACTCGCACGAATTCTACCAATTTTCCCGGTACTCGCCCGGATTCTACCATTTTTGGGTACTCACAATCATTAGACCCATTTCCGGTACTCGTTGGGACAGTTTTATGATACTCGCACGGATTCTACCTTTTTTGCCGATACTCGCCCGGATTCTACCATTTTTCGCTACTCACACTCGTTAGACCCATTTCCGGTACTCGCCGGGATTGTTTTTCGCTACTCGCACGGATTCTACCTTTTTTCCAGTTACTCGCCCGGATTCTACCATTTTTCGGTACTCACAATCATTAGACCCATTTCCGGTACTCGCTGGGACAGTTTTAAGATACTTGCACGAATTCTACCTTTTTTTCCGATACTCGCTCGAATTCTACCATTTTTCGATACTCACACTCATTAGACCCATTTCCGGTACTCGTCGGGACAGTTTTTCGATACTCGCACGGATTCTACCTTTTTTCCCGGTACTCGATTGGATTGTACCATTTTTCGGTACTAACACTCATTAGACCAATTTTCGATACTTGCAGGGACGGTTTTTCGATACTCGCACGGATTCTACCTATTTTCCCGGTACTCGCCCGGATTCTACCACTTTTCCGTACTCACAATCATTAGACCCATTTCCGGTACTCGCTGGGATAGTTTTAAGATACTCGCACGGATTCTACCTTTTTTTGCCGATACTCGCCCGGATTCTACCATTTTTCGTTACTCACAATCATTAGACCCATTTCCGGTACTCGCTGGGACAGTTTTATGATACTCGCACGGATTCTACCTTTTTTGCTGATACTCGCCCGGATTCTACCATTTTTCGCTACTCACACTAGTTAGACCCATTTCCGGTACTCGCCGGGATTGTTTTTCGATAATCGCACGGATTCTACCTTTTTTCCCGTTACTCGCCCGGATTCTACCATTTTTGGTACTCACAATCATTAGACCCATTTCCGGTACTCGTTGGGACAGTTTAAAGATGCTCACACGGATTTTACCTGTTTTGCCGATACTCGCCTGGATTCTACCACTTTTCAGTACTCACACTCATTAGACTTATTTCCGGTACTCGTCGGGACTGTTTTTTGATACTCGCGCGGATTCTACATTTTTTCCCGGTACTAGCTCGGATTCTACTATTTTTCGGTTCTCACACTCATTACACCGATTTCCGGTACTCGTCGGGAAAGTTTTTCGATACTCGCACGGATTCTACCTATTTTCCCGGTACTCGCCCGGATTCTACCATTTTTTGGTACTCACAATCATTGGATCCATTTCCGGTACTCGCTGGGACAGTTTTAAGATACTCGCACGAATACTACCTTTTTTTTCCGATACTCGCCCGAATTCTACCATTTTCGATACTCACACTCATTAGACCCATTTTCGGTACTTGTCGGGACAGTTTTTTCGATACTCGCACGGATTCTACCTTTTTTCCCAGTACTCGATTGGATTGTACCATTTTTCGATACTAACACTCATTAAACCAATTTCCGATACTTCTAGGGACGGTTTTTCGATACTCGCACGGATTCTACCTATTTTCTCGGTACTCGCCCGGATTCTACCACTTTTCGGTACTCACAATCATTAGACGCATTTCCGGTACTCGTTGGGACAGTTTTAAGGTACTCGCACGGATTCTACCTTTTTTGTTGATACTCGCCCGGATTCTACCATTTTTCGGTACTCACACTCATTAGACTTATTTTCGGTACTCGCCGGGACAGTTTTTCGATACTCGCACGGATTCTACCTTTTTTCCCGGTACTCGCTCCTATTCTACCATTTTTCGGTTCTCACACTCATTACACCGATTTCCGGTACTTGTCGGGACAGTTTTTCGATACTCGCACGGATTCTACCTATTTTCCCGGTACTCGCCCGGATTCTACTATTTTTCGGTACTCACAATCATTAGACCCATTTCCGGTACTCGCTGGGATAGTTTTAAGATACTCGCACGGATTCTACCTTTTTTGCCGATACTCGCCCGGATTCTACCATTTTTCGTTACTCACAATCATTAGACCCATTTCCGGTACTCGCTGGGACAGTTTTAAGATACTCGCATGGATTTTACCTTTTTTGCCGATACTCGCCCGGATTCTACCATTTTTCGTTACTCACAATCATTAGACCCATTTCCGGTACTCGCTGGGACAGTTTTAAGATACTCGCACGGATTCTACCTTTTTTGCCGATACTCGCCCGGATTCTACCATTTTTCGCTACTCACACTCGTTAGACCCATTTCCGGTACTCGCCGGGATTGTTTTTCGCTACTCGCACGGATTCTACCTTTTTTCCCGTTACTTGCCCGGATTCTACCATTTTTCGGTACTCACAATCATTAGACCCATTTCCGGTACTCGCTGGGACAGTTTTAAGATACTCACACGAATTCTACCTTTTTTCCGATACTCGCTCGAATTCTACCATTTTTCGATACTCACACTCATTAGACCCATTTCCGGTACTCGTCGGGACAGTTTTTCGATACTCGCACGGATTCTACCTTTTTTCCCGGTACTCGATTGGATTGTACCATTTTTCGGTACTAACACTCATTAGACCAATTTTCGATACTTGCAGGGACGGTTTTTCGATACTCGCACGGATTCTACCTATTTTCCCGGTACTCGCCCGGATTCTACCACTTTTCGGTACTCACAATCATTAGACCCATTTCCGGTACTCGCTGGGATAGTTTTAAGATACTCGCACGGATTCTACCTTTTTTGCCGATACTCGCCCGGATTCTACCATTTTTCGTTACTCACAATCATTAGACCCATTTCCGGTACTCGCTGGGACAGTTTTAAGATACTCGCACGGATTCTACCTTTTTTGCCGATACTCGCCCGGATTCTACCATTTTTCGCTACTCACACTCGTTAGACCCATTTCCGGTACTCGTCGGGATTGTTTTTCGATACTCGCACGGATTCTACCTATTTTCCCGGTACTCGCCCGGATTCTACCATTTTTTGGTACTCACAATCATTAGACCCATTTCCGGTACTCGTTGGGACAGTTTTAAGATGCTCGCACGGATTTTACCTTTTTTGCCGATACTCGCCTGGATTCTACCATTTTTCGGTACTCACACTCATTAGAATTATTTCCGGTACTCACCGGTACAGTTTTTTGATACTCGCGCGGATTATACATTTTTTCTCGGTACTCGCTCGGATTCTACCATTTTTCGGTTCTCACACTCATTAGACCGATTTCCGGTACTCGTCGGGACAGTTTTTCGATACTCGCACGGATTCTACCTATTTTCCCGGTACTCGCCCGGATTCTACCATTTTTCGGTACTCACAATCATTAGACCCATTTCCGGTACTCGCTTGGACAGTTTTAAGATACTCGCACGGATTCTACCTTTTTTTCCGATACTCGCCCGGATTGTACCATTTTTCGGTACTCACACACATTAGACTTATTTCCGGTACTCGCCAGGACAATTTTTCGATACTCGCACGTATTCTACCTTTTTCCCGGGTACTCGCTCGGATTCTACCATTTTTCGGTTCTCACACTCATTACACCAAATTTCCGGTACTCGTCGGGACAGTTTTTCGATACTCGCACGGATTCTACCTATTTTCCCAATACTCGCCCGGATTCTACCATTTTTCGGTACTCACAATCATTAGACCCATTTCCGGTACTCGCTGGGACAGTTTTATGATACTCGCACGGATTCTACCTTTTTTGCCGATACTCGCCTGGATTTTACAATATTTCGGTACTCACACTCATTAGACTTATTTCCAGTACTCACCGGGACAGTTTTTTGATACTCGCGCGGATTCTACATTTTTTCCCGGTACTCGCTCGGATTCTACATTTTTCGGTTCTCACACTCATTAGACTGATTTCCGGTACTCGTCAGGACAGTTTTTCGATACTCGCACGGATTCTACCTATTTTCCCTGTACTCGCCCGGATTCTACCATTTTTTGGTACTCACAATCATTAGACCCATTTCCGGTACTCGTTGGGACAGTTTTAAGATGCTCGCACGGATTTTACCTTTTTTGCCGATACTCGCCTGGATTCTACCATTTTTCGGTACTCACACTCATTAGACTTATTTCCGGTACTCACCGGTACAGTTTTTTGATACTCGCGCGGATTCTACATTTTTTCCCCATACTCGCTCGGATTCTACCATTTTTCGGTTCTCACACTCATTAGACCGATTTCCGGTACTCGTCGGGACAGTTTTTCGATAGTCGCACGGATTCTACCTATTTTCCCGGTACTCACCCGGATTCTACCATTTTTCGGTACTCACAATCATTAGTCCCATTTCCGGTACTCGCTTGGACAGTTTTAAGATACTCGCACGGATTCTACCTTTTTTTCCGATACTTGCCCGGATTGTACCATTTTTCGGTACTCACACACATTAGACTTATTTCCGATACTCGCCAGGACAATTTTTCGATACTCGCACGTATTCTACCTTTTTTCCCGGTACTCGCTCGGATTCTACCATTTTTCGGTTCTCACACTCATTGCACCAATTTCCGATACTCGTCGGGACAGTTTTTCGATACTCGCACGGATTCTACCTATTTTCCCGATACTCGCCCGGATTCTACCATTTTTCGGTACTCACAATCATTAGACCCATTTCCGGTACTTGTTGGGACAGTTTTAAGATACTCGCACGAATTCTACCTTCTTTTCCGATACTCGCCCGAATTCTACCATTTTTCGATACTTACACTCATTAGACCCATTTCCAGTACTCGTCGGGACAGTTTTTCGATACTCGCACAGATTCTACCTTTTTTCCCGGTACTCGATCGGATTGTACAATTTTTCTGTTCTCACACTCATTAGACCGATTTCAGGTACTCGTGGGGATAGTTTTTCGATACTCGCACGGATTCTACCTATTTTCCCGGTACTCGCCCGGATTCTACCATTTTTCGGTTCTCACACTCATTACACCGATTTCCGGTATTCGTCGGGACAGTTTTTCGATACTCGCACCGATTCTACCTATTTTCCCGGTACTCATCCGGATTCTACCATTTTTCGGTACTCACAATCATTAGACATTTTCCGGTACTCGCTGGGACGGTTTTAAGATACTCGCACAAATTCTACCTTTTTTTCCGATACTCACCCGAATTCTACCATTTTTCGATACTCACACTCATTAGACCCATTTCCAGTACTCGTCGGGACAGTTTTTCGATACTCGCACGGATTCTACCTTTTTTCCCGGTACTCGATCGGATTGTTCCATTTTTCGGTACTAACACTCATTAGACCCATTTACGATACTTGCAGGGACGGTTTTTCGATACTCGCACGGATTCTACCTTTTTTCCCGGTACTCGCTCGGATTCTACCATTTTTTCTGTTCTCACACTCATTAGACCGATTTCAGGTACTCGTGGGGATAGTTTTTCGATACTCGCACGGATTCTATCTATTTTCCCGGTACTCGCCCGGATTCTACCATTTTTCGGTTCTCACACTCATTACACCGATTTCCGGTACTCGTCGGGACAGTTTTTCGATACTCGCACGGATTCTACCTATTTTCCCTATACTCGCCCTGATTCTACCATTTTTCGGTACTCACAATCATTAGACCCATTTCCGGTACTCGCTTGGACAGTTTTAAGATACTCGCACGGATTCTACCTTTTTTTCCGATACTCGCCCGGATTGTACCATTTTTCGGTACTCACACACATTAGACTTATTTCCGATACTCGCCAGGACAATTTTTCGATACTCGCACGTATTCTACCTTTTTTCCCGGTACTCGCTCGGATTCTACCATTTTTCGGTTCTCACACTCATTGCACCAATTTCCGATACTCGTCGGGACAGTTTTTCGATACTCGCACGGATTCTACCTATTTTCCCGATACTCGCCCGGATTCTACCATTTTTCGGTACTCACAATCATTATACCCATTTCCGGTACTTGTTGGGACAGTTTTAAGATACTCGCACGAATTCTACCTTCTTTTCCGATACTCGCCTGAATTCTACCATTTTTCGATACTTACACTCATTAGACCCATTTCCAGTACTCGTCGGGACAGTTTTTCGATACTCGCACAGATTCTACCTTTTTTCCCGATACTCGATCGGATTGTACCATTTTCCGGTACTAACACTCATTAGACCCATTTCCGATACTTGCAGGGACGGTTTTTCGATACTCGCACGGATTCTACCTTTTTTCCCGGTACTCGCTCGGATTCTACCATTTTTCTGTTCTCACACTCATTAGACCGATTTCAGGTACTCGTGGGGATAGTTTTTCGATATTCGCACGGATTCTACCTATTTTCCCGGTACTCGCCCGGATTCTACCATTTTTCGGTTCTCACACTCATTACACCGATTTCCGGTATTCGTCGGGACAGTTTTTCGATACTCGCACCGATTCTACCTATTTTCCCGGTACTCATCCGGATTCTACCATTTTTCGGTAGTCACAATCATTAGACATTTTCCGGTACTCGCTGGGACGGTTTTAAGATACTCGCACGAATTCTACCTTTTTTTCCGATACTCGCCCGAATTCTACCATTTTTCGATACTCACACTCATTAGACCCATTTCCAGTACTCGTCGGGTCAGTTTTTCGATACTCGCACGGATTCTACCTTTTTTCCCGGTACTCGATCGGATTGTTCCATTTTTCGGTACTAACACTCATTAGACCCATTTACGATACTTGCAGGGACGGTTTTTCGATACTCGCACGGATTCTACCTTTTTTCCCGGTACTCGCTCGGATTCTACCATTTTTCTGTTCTCACACTCATTAGACCGATTTCAGGTACTCGTGGGGATAGTTTTTCGATACTCACACGGATTCTACCTATTTTCCTGGTACTCGCCCGGATTCTACCATTTTTCGGTTCTCACACTCATTACACCGATTTCCGGTATTCGTCGGGACAGTTTTTCGATACTCGCACCGATTCTACCTATTTTCCCGGTACTCATCCGGATTCTGCCATTTTTCGGTACTCACAATCATTAGACATTTTCCGGTACTTGCTGGGACGGTTTTAAGATACTCGCACGAATTCTACCTTTTTTTCCGATACTCGCCCGAATTCTACCATTTTTCGGTACTAACACTCATTAGACCCATTTACGATACTTGCAGGGACGGTTTTTCGATACTCGCACGGATTCTACCTTTTTTCCCGGTACTCGCTCGGATTCTACCATTTTTCTGTTCTCACACTCATTAGACCGATTTCAGGTACTCGTGGGGATAGTTTTTCGATACTCGCACGGATTCTAGCTATTTTCCCGGTACTCGCCCGGATTCTACCATTTTTCGGTTCTCACACTCATTACACCGATTTCCGGTATTCGTCGGGACAGTTTTTCGATACTCGCACCGATTCTACCTATTTTCCCGGTACTCATCCGGATTCTACCATTTTTCGGTACTCACAATCATTAGACATTTTCCGGTACTCGCTGGGACGGTTTTAAGATACTCGCACTAATTCTACCTTTTTTTCCGATACTCGCCCGAATTCTACCATTTTTCGATACTCACACTCATTAGACCCATTTCCAGTACTCGTCGGGACAGTTTTTCGATACTCGCAATGATTCTACCTATTTTCCCGGTACTCACCCGGATTCTACCATTTTTCGGTTCTTACACTCATTACACTGATTTCCGGTGCTCGTCGGGACAGTTTTTTGATACTCGCACGGATTCTACCTATTTTCCCTATACTCGCCCGGATTCTACCATTTTTCGGTACTCACAATCATTAGACCCATTTCCGGTACTCGCTGGGACAGTTTTTCCATACTCGCACGGATTCTACCTATTTTCCCAGTACTCACCTGGATTCTACCATTTTTCGGTACTCACAATCATTAGACCCATTTCCGTTACTCGCTGGGACAGTTTTTCGATACTCGCATGGATTCTACCTTTTTTCCCGGTACTCGATCGGATTGTACCATTTTTCAGTACTAACACTCATTAGACCCATTTCCGATACTTGCAGGGACGGTTTTTCGATACTCGCACGGATTCTACCTTTTTTCCCGGTACTCGCTCGGATTCTACCATTTTTCTGTTATCACACTCATTAGACTGAATTTCGGTACTCGTCGGGACAGTTTTTCGATACTCGCACAGATTTTACCTATTTTGCTGGTACTCGCCCGGATTCTACCATTTTTCGGTACTCACAATCATTAGACCCATTTCCGGTACTCGTTGGGACAGTTTTAAGATGCTCGCACGTATTCTACCCTTTTTGCCAATACTCGCACAGATTCTACCTATTTTCCCGGTACTCGCCCGGATTCGACCATTTTTCGGTACTCACAATCATTAGACCCATTTCCGATACTCGTTGGGACAGTTTTAAGATACTCGCACGGATTCTACCTATTTTCCCGGTACTCGCCCGGATTTTACCATTTTTCGGTACTCACAATCATTAGACCCAATTCCGGTACTCGCTGGGACAGTTTTTCGATACTCGCACGGATTCTACCTATTTTCCCGGTACTCACCTGGATTCTACCATTTTTCGGTACTCACAATCATTAGACCCATTTCCGTTACTCGCTGGGACAGTTTTTCGATACTCGCACGGATTCTACCTTTTTTCCTGGTACTCGCTCGGATTCTACCATTTTTCTGTTCTCACACTCATTAGACCGAATTCCGGTAGTCGTCGGGACTATTTTTCGATACTCGCACAGATTCTACCTATTTTCCCGGTACTCGCCCGGATTCTCCCATTTTTCGGTACTCACAATCATTAGACCCATTTCCGGTACTCGCTGGGACAGTTTTAAGAAACTCGCATGGATTCTACCTTTTTTGCCAATACTCGCCCGGATTCTACCATTTTTCGGTACTCACACTCAATAGACTTATTTCCGGTACTCGCCAGGACAATTTTTCGATACTCGCACGGATTCTACCTATTTTCCCGGTACTCGCCCCGATTCTACCATTTTTCGGTACTCACAATAATTAGACCCATTTCTAGTACTCGCTGGGAAAGTTTTAAGAAACTCGCATGGATTCTACCTTTTTTGCCGATACTCGCCCGGATTCTACCATTTTTCGCTACTCACACTCGTTAGACCCATTTCCGGTACTCGTGGGGATAGTTTTTCGATACTCGCACGGATTCTACCTTTTTTCCCGTTACTCGCCCGGATTCTACCATTTTTCGCTACTCACACTCGTTAGACCCATTTCCGGTACTCGCCGGGATTGTTTTTCGATACTCGCACGGATTCTACCTTTTTTCCCGTTACTCGCCCCGATTCTACCATTTTTCGGTACTCACAATCATTAGACCCATTTCCGGTACTCGCGGGGACAGTTTTAAGATACTAGCACGGATTCTACATTTTTTGCCGATACTCGCCCGGATTCTACCATTTTTCGGTACTCACACTCATTAGACTTATTTCCGGTACTCGCCGGGACAATTTTTCGATACTCGCACGGATTCTACCTATTTTCCCGGTACTCGCCCGGAGTCTACCCTTTTTCGGTACTCACAATCATTAGTCCCATTTCCGGTACTCGCTGGTTCAGTTTTAAGATACTCGCATCGATTCTACCTTTTTTGCCGATACTCGCCCGGATTCTACCATTTTTCGGTACTCACACTCATTAGACTTATTTCCGGTACTCGCCGGGACAATTTTTCGATACTCGCACGTATTCTACCTTTTTTCCCGGTACTCGCTCGGATTCTACCATTTTTCGGTTCTCACACTCATTAGACCGATTTTCGGTACCCGTCGGGACAGTTTTTCGATACTCGCACGGATTTTACCAATTTTCCCGGTACTCGCCCGGATTCTACTATTTTTCGGTACTCACAATCATTAGACCCATTTCCGGTACTCGCTGGGACAGTTTTAAGATATTCGCACGAATTCTACCTTTTTTTCCGATACTCGCCCGAATTCTACCATTTTTCGATACTCGCACTCATTAGACCGATTTCCGGTACTCGTCGGGACAGTTTTTCGATACTCGCACGGATTCTACCTTTTTTCCAGGTACTGGAACGGATTGTACCATTTTTCGGTACTAACACTCATTAGACCCATTTCCGATACTTGCAGGGAGGGTTTTTTGATACTCGCACGGATTCTACATTTTTTTCCCGGTACTCGCTCGGATTCTACCATTTTTCTGTTCTCACACTCATTTGACCGAATTCCGGTACTCGCTGGGACAGTTTTAAGATGCTCGCACGGATTCTACCTTTTTCCCGATACTCGCCCGGATTCTACCATTTTTCGGTACTCACAATCATTAGACCCATTTCCGGTACTCGCTGGGACAGTTTTAAGATACTCGCACGAATTCTACTTATTTTTCCAATACTCGCCCGAATACTACCATTTTTCGATACTCACACCCATTAGACACATTTCCGGTACTCGTCGAGACAGTTTTTCGATACTCGCACGGATTCTACTTTTTTCCCGGTACTCGATCGGATTGTACCATTTTTCGGTACTAACACTCATTAGACCCATTTCCTATACTTGCAAGGACGGTTTTTCGATACTCGCGCGGATTCTACCTTTTTTCCCGGTACTCGCTCAGATTCTACCATTTTTGTGTTCTCACACTTATTGGACCGAATTTCGGTACTCGTCGGGACAGTTTTTTCGATACTCGCATAGATTCTACCTATTTTGCCGGTACTCGCCCGGATTCTACCATTTTTCGGTACTCACAATCAGTAGACCCATTTCCGGTACTCGTTGGGACAGTTTTAAGATGCTCGCACGGATTCTACCTTTTTTGCCGATACTCGCCTGGATTCTACCATTTTTCGGTACTCACACTCATTAGACTTATTTCCGGTAGTCGTCGGGACAGTTTTTCGATACTCGCACGGATTCTACCTATTTTACTGGTACTCGCCCGGATTCTACCATTTTTCGGTACTCACAATCATTAGACCCATTTCCGGTACTCGTTGGGATAGTTTTAAGATGCTCGCACGGATTCTACCTTTTTTGTCGATACTCGCCTTGATTCTACAATTTTTCGGTACTCACACTCATTAGACTTATTTCCGGTACTCGTCGAGACAGTTTTTCGATAACGGCACGGATTCTACCTTTTTTCCCGGTACTCGCTCCGATTCTACCATTTTTCGGTTCTCACACTCATTACACCGATTTCCGGTACTCGTCGGGACAGTTTTTCGATACTCTCACGGATTCTACCTATTTTCCCGGTACTCGCCCAGATTCTACCATTTTTCGGTACTCACAGTCATTAGACCCTTTTCCGGTACTCGCTGGGACGGTTTTAAGATACTCGCACGAATTCTACCTATTTTTCCGATACTCGCCCGAATTCTACCATTTTTCGATACTCACACTCATTAGACCCATTTCCGGTAGTCGTCGGGACAGTTTTTTCGATACTCGCACGGATTCTACCTTTTTTCCCGGTACTCGATCGGATTGTACCATTTTTCGGTACTAACACTCATTAGACCCATTTCCGATACTTGCAGGGACGGTTTTTTGATACTCGCACGGATTCTACATTTTTTTCCCGGTACTCGCTCGGATTCTACCATTTTTCTGTTCTCACACTCATTAGACCGAATTCCGGTACTCGCTGGGACAGTTTTAAGATGCTCGCACGGATTCTACCTTTTTTGCCGATACTCGCCCGGATTCTACCATTTTTCGGTACTCACAATCATTAGACCCATTTCCGGTACTCGCTGGGACAGTTTTAAGATACTCGCACGAATTCTACTTATTTTTCCAATACTCGCCCAAATACTACCATTTTTCGATACTCACACCCATTAGACACATTTCCGATACTCGTCGGGACAGTTTTTCGATACTCGCACGGATTCTACCTTTTTTCCGGGTACTGGAACGGATTGTACCATTTTTCGGTACTAACACTCATTAGACCCATTTCCGATACTTGCAGGGACGGTTTTTTGATACTCGCACGGATTCTACATTTTTTGCCGGTACTCGCTCGGATTCTACCATTTTTCTGTTCTCACACTCATTAGACCGAATTCCGGTACTCGCTGGGACAGTTTTAAGATGCTCGCACGGATTCTACCTTTTTTCCCGATACTCGCCCGGATTCTACCATTTTTCGGTACTCACAATCATTAGACCCATTTCCGGTACTCGCTGGGACAGTTTTAAGATACTCGCACGAATTCTACTTATTTTTCCAATACTCGCCCGAATACTACCATTTTTCGATACTCACACCCATTAGACACATTTCCGGTACTCGTCGAGACAGTTTTTTCGATACTCGCACGGATTCTACTTTTTTCCCGGTACTCGATCGGATTGTACCATTTTTCGGTACTAACACTCATTAGACCCATT
>CALNHZ020000631.1:0-24473 GCA_940586395.1 Vitis riparia x Vitis cinerea | reverse complement strand
ATGCTACTATTCTTCTAGAGGGAAAATTACCCGTAATTTTAAAGTACTCTATTTTCTTATTAAACTATACTAAACCTCGTCAATGTTAATTATAAGAAAGTCATCTTAAATTTTTTCATTCTAAAAAGAAACTTTCATTTAAAAAATCATTTTGTAGTTAAATTAAATATATATATTTAAATTTTTCCATCTCAATTGGTTTTTATGAAGTGTTTTTTTAGTAGCACTCTACATTATATGTATATTGTTTTCAACAATTCTCAAAATTATTTGTGAAAATTTTTTTGAAAAATCTTCCAAATAGATTCAATAGAAATTCTTTTTATCAAAAGGTCACACCATGTGGATTCTTCTTTTCATTAGGACTTTGTGCTTGTGGAATTTTTTGTTCATTGCACTCATGTTTCATCCATACCAACCAAAACCACTTTCAAATACGAAGCTTAAAAGTAGAAGTTTATCAATTCACATATGATCATTAAAAATCATTAAATTATTGAATGATTTGTAGACTAAGAGTCTTGGTCAGTGGGGTCAACAATTGCACCAACTATGAAATAGAAGAATTTATGACACAAAAAATAATTACATGGTTGTTTTTTTTAAAGAAAGAAGATGATAAAACCAACTTTCATACGATGAACCTCAAAATTTTACTTGTTAAAAAATTATGGTGAAAATTTTTTGTTGTTAGTTAAATACTTGCATTGATATTAGTTATTTAAAATTAATGACTTAAAAGTTAAATTAATAATGTATCTTATCAAATTAATTTAATTTTAAATTATATTTTTATAAATATTAGAACTTCATTGATAGTTTTGATATTTTAGTTATTTTTTATAAAAGTATTATTTCAATATTTTAAATAAAGCATTAATAAACATTTTATAATAAAATTTATAAACTTTCTGAATTTAAAAAAAAAAAAAAATGTCTTCTAGGATTGGTTTATACTAGATGTATCATAATAATAAAAATGTGAATATTGTAATACTAATCATAAATAATAATAAAATAATAATAATAATAATAATAGTAATAATATTTTAATAATGTATTAGTCTTAATATATAGTATATAAAGGACAAAACGAAAGAAAGAAAAAAGTAAAATTAAATGGTAATAGCTTAAGGAAAAGACAAACAAATGGCATAAATGAAATTATAAAATAATCAATATTCAAAGGATATTTCTGAGGTAGTTTGCACACAGTTTGTATAATTCTCCCCGCATTTGGGATATTTCTACCAAATTTTTCCAATAGATAATTGTATTTTCTATATTTAAAAATTACATGAAAATAATTCCCTATTTATCAAATTTCTGTTTTAACCTTCATATTATGGTAACTTTATGAAAAAAAATTGTAACGTTTTAGTAATAATGATTTCAAATTAATATAGTGACCAAATATATAGTAACTAAATTGTTAGATTGTTGTGCATATATAGACAAAAATATGGATGTTAAAATTGTAATGAATTAACTTATTTCTTAATTGATTACTTACAAATATAAAATTTTAATTTAATCCAAAAATTTATTATAGGAGAAAAAAATATAATTTATATTTTTATTATTAGACTAGACTAAACCTTGTTAAATGGTTAATAAGATGTGCACTACCTTTTTTTATAAAAACAAAGATCCCACCATGTGGAATTCGTCTTTTCAGAGACTTAGTGTTTACAAAATTTTTGTCTATTGCACCCTGTCCATCTATATTAATCAAGACACTTTCACATGTGAAGATCAAATATAAGCTAAATTCCAATCTGTGAAGACAAAATTATTAAATTATGGAATGAATTGTTATATGGCAAAGTAAAATACACGATGAATATGTATTAGTGGAAAAAGAGAAGACTACAAGTCTTGGTCCATGAAGTTAAGAATTTATAAAACAAAAATTCTTCTTTCATATCATGACAAGGAAATGTTTGACGAGAAGGAGAGCTTCTATCTTTCTCTCTCTCTCTCTATGCACCCACTAACTTTCCCTATAGTGGTTCCAAGCCCACCTTTGGCACATACCACCAAAACCACAAGAAAGCACAAGGAGATGGAGGTGTTTAGAGGACCCATGGTCCCTAAGCAACACAACCAACTTTGTAACTTGGGGATTGTTTTTTTCTCTATACTTTCTCCTTTTTATTTATTCTAGTCTCTAGGTTAATGAGAGAATTAAAGCTAGATATTAACAAGAATGGAATGATATCTATGCTCTAAGCAATGACGTCAAAGTGCAATGTAGAAAACATGGTATCCAATTGGTAGCCCATTTTCTTGACTTTTCAAGGTTATAATGAAAGGTGTACACTAAGGCTATGTTTAGTAAAGAAATCATAGCCCATGATTGTTAGAGCATTTAAAGTAAATGAAGGTTATGATTGGTATAAAGAAATCAAAGCTCACGATTATAAGTCTTTATAGTAAATGATTTAACATAAAGAAAATTTAGTTTAAGAAGTCAATACATTGAGGCTATGTTTAGTATAAGGAATGAGGAGGAAATGAACATCTTATTCATTTTCTCAGTAATTCACATGTTTCAGATAACTTAATAACAATGAGAATTGAATAAAAAATGATTCTATTAGGAATGAAATCTCATTCATAGTAAGATTTCAATTGATCTCTAATAGAAGGTATTTTGATCATTTTGTTCCATTGTGTTTATATGATTTTTTATGAATATTTTTTATTTATGGAGTAAAATTATTTTTCTTAATTTTATTATTAATGAAAAAAAACTCTCAAAATATATTATTTGGAATGAAATAAACATTATTTTAAATTATATGTAAGGTTAGTATTGTCAATTTATTTCTTTTTCTATCCTAATTCTCATTGTTTTCAAAACATTGAAATATAAACAAATAATAATTTTAACCTTACATTTATAAATTTCATTCATATTTAAAAATGGAAAATGATAATAATTTCTACTTACAAAAAGTTTGTAGAGTGTTCTTAGTAGCACTTGAAAAGATGAAAATAATTTTGAATTTTTTTACATTGTATGTAGTTTTTAACAATTCTTGAAATTACGTTTTGAGAACTATTTTAAAACATATCTCAATGGATTAGTTGATTTTTTTTTTTTTTTATTTTTAAATGAGAAGGCCCCCACCACAAGGAATTCTTCTTCCTATGAGGACTTTGTGCTTGCGGAAAATTTTGTCAGTTGTATTCATATCCCATCTATACTAAAGCCACCTTCATATGTACAGAGATTGGAAATAGAAGCCCAATTCAAATGTGATAGGCAAAATTATTAAATTATGGGATGTCAGAGTAAAAAAAGTGAAGATGTATTAGTGGAAAGATAGAAGACTACAAGTCTTGGTCTAGAAGGTCAACAATTGTACCAATGGAAAAAAGAAAGAATTATAAAACAAGAATAACTCCACGTTGTTTTTTCTTATAGTCTTGAAAAAAGATTGTAAAACGAGCTTCTAATACGATGAATTCATTGAACCTCAAATTTTTTATCCACTCAATAGGCAAGGTTGAAACCCAATTGGTATATGGATCTCGTTGCAGTACCCTTTACAATTAATTCATTTTTTATTTTTTTCAAACCATATTTGATTGATAATTCAGGTTTGATATACATATCAAGTGTAGGATTTTATTTTCCTTAAAAAGATGACTGTGGTGGGTCTCACGAAAGTAAGAAGAAATGCCCCATGGAAGGACTTTGAACATAGCCTGGTGTGTGGTGTGCTGTCTTCATCAAATTAACCCTTTTTCCACTTTTAATCTTTCATTCGGTCATTAGTTTCCACATGCTTTGCTTTTCAGTCTTGGTCAAATTTGATGAGTGGAAATATAAATCACGTACATTTTTTTCTCCTCATATGCTTCATTCATTGGAAGGGAAAGCATGAGTTATATTCAAAGATCATGATACCGCATCATTTTTCTTTCCTTAAAAAGCAACATGTTTTCATTATTTATTAGTTAATTAAGAAATAAAAGTTAAATTTTATTGTACAACTAAATATTACTTTTATAATAAATTGAATATGTCATAAAAAGAATGTATTTTTCTCTCAATTTTAAATTTAGATCATTTAAAAAATTCCTTTTCCTATTGATTATTTTTTTTAATTAATCATTTAATTTCCATGTTTAACATTTTTTTCTCTTAAGAAAAGCACTAGATATTAATTGATGAATAAAAATCAAATTTTCAAATAGAAAATGAACATTTTGAAAAAAAAAAAATGAAGATTCATAGTATATTGTTGAAATATATTGAATACTAATCTAAATAGTATAGATTGAAGGTGCACTCATTTCTTATTGTTTATTTATTATTTTTAGCTATAATATTTTTTATTTTTTATTATAATTCACTATTGAATTTATCAGTTTTAAATATTAAAATTTAAGTTTGGCATTGTTAATATTTAAGTAATGGAGTTATATTCAAAGATCATGACACAAGGCTTATGGTATACAATCCGATCTCATATAATCAAATTTATTTCCACTAAGAAATATACACACTCCCTTGTGAATTAATCATTTATATTTCCATATTTAACGTTCTTTCTCTTAGGAAAAGTACTACAAATTAATTGATGAATGGAAAATTAAATTTAAAATAGAAAATGAACATTTGTTTTATTTTGAAAAGAAAAAGAAGAAGAAGAAGAAGAAGAAGATTCATAGTATATTGTTGAAATATATTGAATACTAATCTAAATAATGTATTGAAGTGCATTCATGTCTTATTGTTTATTTATTATTTTTAAATTATATTTGACTAATGAATTTGTCATTTTAAAATTATTAAAATATATTTTTAGATTATTTAACATTAATTTACCTCTTATTCGATACTAGGATCTGTTATGATTTTAAATAATTGTTTTATTGGGTTAGAGACTTTATTTTAGATTATTTTGTTGGACAGCCCATGAAATTAACAACACAATTGGTGCTGGCGGCTTAAGGCCCAGTCCAAGCATGAAGCCTCCAGTCCGTGGCCCAGTCGGAGACCTTTGGTGACTTGAATTCTTTTGTTAGTGGATACGTCACTCCTTTTATATGCTTCATGATTGGGATTGGTTGCCACGTGTCATCTGGCAGTGCTTCTCATCCCAGTTTTGGGTCGGACATATTCATATTGGTGAATTTAGTGCGGGCCTGGGCCATGTTCTGTTTGGGCTTTTCCTATATAACCTTCTGTCACAACCTGTTCAAATGATACTCCTTTGGGCCATGTGGGTAAATCTCATATAAAAGATCAAAGCATCAGCCAATTCAAATTATGTGGATAAATCTCAAGTTTATAGGGAGGCTTAACCATCTCATAACACACTTCTCCTATGTTTTTAAAATTATTTATATATAATTGAATAAAATAATTTATTTACTTATTTATTTTCTCATTTTTAACCATATATAAAAAATAAAATTTTTTGCATAATATATTTTACATTGATATATTATACGTATTTAAAATTTAAAAATCATTTAAAAAAATTAAACAATTACCAATGATATTGGAAATTCTCCGCCATGCCCATTTATTTATTTGGATTAAGATGAAAACGAGTTCAAATAATCAAACATCATAACTAGGGGTGTAAATATGGTCTATTTGATTAGTTTTTAATTAAAAAATGAAACGAATCGGTACAATCAAATTATATGTAATAAAAATCGAATCGACTAGATTTAAAATAAAAAACCAAACCAAATCAAACCTTTTAAGGTTGGTTTGGTTTAGTTTTTGTAAACTGGTTTTAATTCAACTTAACCACCTTTTTTAGTCTTTGACTCAGTTGTAATTCTTTTTAAACCCAAAACCCATTAATTTGACCTTATATTAGGCCTTAAGTCTAATTTGTTTTTAAAATCAATTCAAATCAACTTGAATTTGATGTTAATAATAGATTAAATATCAAACAAGTATATATAAGTTTTTGAATATTGGTTTCATTTGGATCAATTATGAGACAAGAAAATCAAAAATCAAAAACAGATAAAGTCATTTTCAAAATTTTCAAATTGAACCAACCTTTTTTATTATTAAAAACCAAATCAATATGATCGGTTTTGAATAATTTGAATTAATTTATTGGTTTTTTTCAATTTTGCTTACACTCTTAATCATAATCCATCCCAAACCCCATCAGTTGACATCCCTACCTTAGGGGTTTATACAATATTAATTAAATCCCCAAATCCAAGGAGATTCCCTTCTAATAATAATATTCCATACAAACTTCAGAAGTATTGGATGCTAAGGAGCACATTTGCAGAATGACAGTCAAATTCCCCCCACCCCCCCTTCCAAAGACAAAAAAATATTATACTTAATCGTTAAACATCATAGCACTCTTGTAATATTTTCCTATCACGTCTCTTACATAAAAATGGAATCACAATTGTATTTAAAAGTTAATAAAACCTAAACCATTTTTATTTATTGGCATTGATGGTCAATGGCATATTAAAAAGTGACAATTAATTGATAGTGATGAGGCGGCTATACAAGTTTTATTTTCACAAATATACGAAAAATCACACTATTAGGACTGCCAGGGACCTAAGTTGCTTTTAGTTTAATAAATGCATATCACTAATTTATTAATATATATTTTATAATTAATTAAAATAAAACTATTGTAAGTTAAATTTACTTATAGGAATTGAATACAAGAAAAATATGAATTTATATTTTTAAATAAAAATACTTATATATATATATATATAAACATTATTTTATATTCTTTAATAGGTCCAAATTAAATACATTATATCCTTCAATATATATCAATTTTTTTATTATTAAAACAACTTCAATAATATATGTATTATCATTTTTTTTTGAGTTTTCTCAATATCTGTATTAAATTCTAGAAATTAAATCTCAAATAAATTATTTTGTATAAATCATAGAAATTACTTAATTATTTATTTAAATATAATAAAAATATTTTATAAAAGTATTTTAAAATTTAAAACAGATATTGAGATCATAGGGGAAAATTATTCGAACTCCAAATCAAATGGGATTGGGATGGTTGTTCAAGCCAAGATCCCTAACCTTGTTGAAAGGATCAATAGGCCTATTGTTTAGGAACTCAGAACATGGTAGGGGAAAGGAATTCAGTGGGTGGTTGTTTTCCAAGTTTTCTACAACAAATGCAGTAGCCTGATGAAAACTAAGAAGGATTTTTGGTGGAGACGAAGAAATCGGCCAAAGACCCATGAATATGGTATTTTATGGATAGTAGTCAAGCATTAGGACCACAGCATGAGTGGAGAAAAGGGCAAAAGATTAAAGAAGAATCAACTGCAATGACTGCTAAGACCGTCAGAAGTCACAAAAGTTCTATCAATTTTTCTACTAAACCTATGTTATGTTGCTGAGAAATCAAAAGGGACCAGTAGATCAAATCTTGGAAGCTAAGTCAGCCCTAAGCTTAGTTTTTCAGAAGCTAACTCAAACCTTATCTCAGCTATAAGAACTCCTATAGTCCATTTTTATTGACTTTGAATTTTCTCAGCAACCATGCAACCATCACAATCTCTCTATTAAAATAAATAAGTACTGGCAGACCCCTTTCCTTTGATGCTGAAAAAAAACTGAAGAAGGTCGAAGAAAAATTAAGTTGGCCATTTCTCAAGTCCTGGACCAAAAATCGAGTCTCAAAATTTTCATTTCTGTTTCTTACAGTTTCTCAGCAACCAAACAAAGAGCACGAAACCCTAGTTTTACTCTGTAGACGAATTAATAATAACAGACAAGAACAAACGCAGAAAGAAAAAACCAGTACATGCGTGCAATTGAGATTTTCTTGTGTAGAATCTGTTTGGTTGCTGAAAAATCAAACGGAGAAATCAATACTTCATTTTTCTCCCATTTTTTGTATTTTTTTTTTTTTTTGTTAGGCTTCGATTTTCTCAACAACAAAACAGAGGTTTAACTAGAAACCCTAGAGAGAGAACAAGAGTTACCGGAGAGTCGAGAAGGCGAGATCGATTGTGGAGGGAAAGAGAACGAAATGGTCTGGCTCCCGATCCATATATCGTTCTCTGATTTAGCCACGTCAACGTGTCGTGGAGGGAAAAATGCTTGAAAAATGTTTTATTGTTCAACTATCTATTTTTTTTAAAATAAATTTATTATATTAATTTATCATTAACTTTCAATATCCCTACATAATGTAAATTTGAAAAAAAAAATTCAAAAATTTGTTGTGTAGCATCTAATTTGAAAAATAAATTTGATTGATAATTTTCAATAACTCTTTTCTCTATTGGTAAGATTAAGTTGAAGCAAACTACTAATATTTCTTTATTATATCATAATGAAACTATGATGAAATTGTGCTTATATTGTTTGCATTTTAATTTTTAATGTGATGTTATACAAGATGACATCTCAAAAGGGTTTTATAGTTGTCAAATGTGATTCATAGCTTCTTTTCAATAAATAGTAGTTGTGAGTATTAACTCAATTTGATTGTGATGGTTATCATGTATTGATACTTAAATTATTCATTCGATAATAATAGGCTCGATATATCTTCTCTTATTTGTAGCAATAAGTTTCAAAAATAAGTCTGACAAAGCTAAGTAACATTATGGTTTCTTGCTCTCTGACTTATGTGGACTAGGGCATCACTAGAATGAACCTATATAATCAAATATGTGGGGTTAGAGTTTAAGGAAATGAACGAAGAATAAAAAAAAATGATAATAGAGAAAAGCAAAATAAAATATAAGAAGTCAAACATAAAAAAGAAGAGATAGAACCTTAAAATCTTACTAAGGTTTTCTAGGAATTTCACATAGAAGAAAATTGATGGAGTCTTACCATTGAGAATTACAAGGTATGCAAAGAAAAACTTAATACTATTAATCATTGATACTTCGTTAATCATGTTTTATATCAATAAGCCTTAGTTAGAGGCCTTAGAAAACCCTAGAACATGAATAAAACTATGAAAAAGTAAACTTAACTAATGTAGTAACTAATTAGGATTTTTATTTATTTCTTAAAACTATTAAATTTTCTATAAAAAAAAATTAGAAACTTAGTGCTTTTTTGGTATTGTTAATATTTAATTTAAATTAGTAATTAATAAGATATCTTACATATTTTTAGATTATTTAACATTGAACCTTCTTATTGAATATATGATTTATTATGATTTTAAAATAATAGTTTTATTGGTTCAGAGACTTTATTTTAGATTATTTTGTTTGATAACCCATGGAAAAAATGTAGGCTACAAGTTAACAACAAAATTGGTGTAGGTAAGGAATTCTTGACCCTATCTCAAGTTGGGTTTGACCTGGATGTGATATATTAATAGGTGGATTTGGTACATGTTTATAGTTGGTTAACTTCTTAACCTCAATAATGATACATTTTTAAAAAAAATGAGAAAAAAAAAAGATAATTGAATATTTAGATAATACATGTAGAACTAGTTACCAACAAATGTTTCACTCTTACTCATAATAGATCATATTATCAAATAAGAAGTTAAAACTTGGAACTCTTAAGAAAGAAACATATATTATTGATTTACTAATTTCATATTAAATTTTTTGATAGGTAAAGATAGGTATGCATAATTAGTAATATAAAAGGTACATTATAGTACACAAGACATATACAACAAACACCTAAAGGAAGGTCTTGAAAGATAGTATACAAAAACACCTTGGCACTCAATAAGACTCTACCCATCTTAGAAATCAAACAAAGGCATTGATCTTCACTTATGTACATGCTAACTCAAGCCAAAAGATTACAAAGGAATGATAGTTTTAACTTTTGATCATTTTGCTCCTTATTTTCAAAAGTTTTTTTTTTGTTATGTTTTCACCAAATTGTCCAAAAATTGTAAAGGGGGGTAAAAATTTTTTGTTTCCCATTCTTCCCTACAAGGAGCTATGCCAACTTAAAAGGGTATCTTTCATTGAAGAAGGGATTGCCCAATATACACTAAATAAGGAAAACCAAAGTTATCATATAATCCTTACTTCGGAGCAATGAAGAAGTAAGTGATCAATAGATTTCCCCTTTAGTTTGTAAGGATAACACGTATTCACTAGTGGTTGTCCTCTTTTATAGTGATGATCTAAAGTCATAACTTTTTCTCAATTGGCTTCCTATGCAAAAAAGCTTACTTTGGATGGGAGCACCGATTATAGACAATGTTTGTTGGAAAATGGACCATCATTCCTACTTCCAATGCCATATAGAAAGGTTTGACTTAAAATAGTCCTTTTTGGCTTTTTTTTCCAAATCTCCTTGTCGATATCCTTCTTTCTAATCGCCTTTCCTGGCAACATGGAGGAAAAGGTCTCAAACAACTAACTTCCAATTAGAAAGTGTCTAGTGAAGCACGAAATCAATGTCCCACCCCTCTTAAGTCACCCACAAATCTGTCGCCTAGGCCTCTTTGACATAGCCAATGCATACAACTAGCGAAAGTAGTTACACAAGGGCTCCTCTACACACCATCTATTTGTTTAAAACTTAACTTTTTTGCCATTACTCACTTCATTAGAGGTTCTATTGAAGAAATGATCTCAACCCTTCCTAATAGCTTTTCAAACACCAACCCCATAACTACCTCTAAGTTCACAAGGGTATCAACTCACACCTTCCTTCCCATACTTCCCTTCTATAATCTACTTCCAAAAAACTTCCCCATCAGAAACATATCTCATGACAACAAACATTTGTAACTATGATCTCCTTGTATGTATTTCTATATAAGTTGGATCATCTTATGGAGAGAATGATAAAACAATTAATTTGACAACATTTTTATGATTTAATTATTTTTAATTATTAATGCAAAGCTTGTAGGAAAGCTCAAGGTGATAGTTGAGGTGTTGGGATAGATAAACTTATTCAAGCAAATGGAAGACAACCACGTGGTGGGGTTGACAATAGACAAAAAATTAGTTCTCTAACTAGTGTTAATAATTTGTAGCGATCCACTCTTTCCGTGTAGATATTATCCGTTTTGAGCTTAAAGACATTCACAACCTTAAAACTCCCCTACATGGTTAAGAGAAGTCTATACTTATATAGTGTTAGCTCAAGGGTTTTCCTAATAAGGTTTTGATGATAACAAACCATAGTTAAGTTACTAATTGGTTTGAACTACAAAGAATTTCAAGTATTAATTTGGAAATTCATCGAAGGACCTAATGGATGCAAGATCAAGACTTTTGGAAGCCCTTCAATCATAGGAAACAAATGTAAGATGAATGCATGAGTGCACTTAGGTTTTACATATCATTTCATGCATCTTTCAAAAACTCAATTTATTCTTTAAAGTTTTATTTCCATCAAAACCTGAGTTTTATCAAATGAACCTTAGGCAAATTACTTCAAAATTGGCATATTAATTTACCTAAATACCTTGCCTAAGTGTTAGAAGAGAAAAGATCATAAAAAATAGGTTTTCGGGCCAAAAATTGTGAACCGGTCGAGGCACTAGCCAACCGGCTCAATCGGCCAGGGTACTGATCGACTGGTTCCCTCTTTTCGGTCGAGGTCTGGTTAAGGAGTGCAAAAAACACACTCTCTCTCTTCCAGTAGCCTTTCCTTCCCGATTGAGGTATCTTCCTTCCCGGTTGACCTCCGATTGAGGTCCTGTTGAAGTCTGGTTGAAACAACGGTAACCTGCCAAAGCATTAAATGCTCCAAAGGCTAGTAAACCGGTCAACTCCTAGCTCGACCAGTTGAGGTTGCTTTTTGATTTTCTTGGCTCCCGAGGTTAGAAACGTATAAATAGAGAGCTCCACTTCATTTATGAAAAGAGAACACCTGCATTTATTTATCTACCTACTTGTTCTTGCCTTAAAAGCTCTCATTTGTTGGTGCATTAAACCTTGACTTGAATATCCTTTAATGCACCTTTGTGATTCATCCTAACTTTGATTTGTATTTAAGCTATTATTGAGTTAGGTTGAGAGAATTTCATTCTTTTAAATTGAGTGTTAAAGCCTTCAAGTGAGTTGAATCTTGAAAAGATCGTGTAAAAGCCCATTAGAGCGGAATCCAAGTATAAAGAAGATTAGAAGCTTGGTTGAAGCTTTAAGTTAGTGGAACCCCACTTGGTTAGGAGCTTAAGGAGAATGGACGTAGGTAAGGAAGTGTTGAACCACTATAAATATGAGTTTGATATCTCTAACTCTATCTATATCTTTTTATTTGCTTCTCTTGTACTTAAATTTGTTGTGTTTAATTTATTTAAAAAAAAAAACCAATTCACCCCCCTCTTGGGTGTTTTTTCTCATTTAAGATTAGCCTTTATTTTCTATATAGCACCAAGAACTATCTCCCTTATCCAATGTGGGACATCACAATCACCTGGGGATCGACTCTGTACCACTTTGTCACACTCTTGAGGTGGGTCTTGAGGCAAAATAGAATAGTAGTAAAATGAAAATAAAAATAAGAGCTATTGTAAAAATTATGCACTATTGGACATAAAGAAGTAGGTTGATATACTAAAAAGGTACAAAGTTTTCATGATGAAAAATTACAAGCTAATACGATGTTTGAAAATATTCATAGTTTAATGCATAGTTTTTTTTTTTTTCATTACCAATCAGGTTCAATATCATGTTATTAGTGTTTCTAATTGCAAATCACTATTGAAAACATCATTTATATGTTATACGTAAATCTATGCATGTATAGGAGTGAAAATTAAGCAAGACCCTTTTGATTTAAGGTTGCCCCCTTTTTATTAAGGCTAGAAATTTTAAATGAGTGTCATACTAATTTAGAATGTTTGAGATTGCTAGTTGTTAGATTTGGTTTGGTATTGATACTGGTGTATGCTTTTGTACTATTATTAATATTATAGAACAGAAATACAAAAGAATTTAATTTAAAATTAAAGAAATAAAAACTTAACTAAACTACTCATTAATCATACCAAAACAATAATTAAAAAAACTCTAAATAAGATAACAAACTTCTATTTAAACAAATTTCATCAATCTAAATATTACCAAATACCATTGCCTTTCTTTATTATGAACAAATGATATGAGTTCTTGTTTCATCCATTTGGCTTATAAATGTTATATGCTACTATTTTACTCTTTCCTTTCTAGACATGTTTGCATGTTTCCCAAATAATGAAATGAATGAGAATTATGCTTGTGAGTGTTTAACTAGGTTGACAATTCTAGACAAAATTTCTAAGTGTCTCATAACTCGATTTCTGAATCCTTCCTTGAACTACTTGCCCATAAAGATCAGTATACTTCCAAGTATGTAGTAGGTTGTAGATATTTGCTTAAAGGCCAAGGTATGTAGTTGAGGTCATAGAAAAAAATTTATAGTTTTCAATTTCTATTTCTCTTCAAATTTATTTTTAAAGTGTCAAGGAGGCAAAAACAACAAGTTTTTTCAACTAAGTGTTCATGTGCCTTGTTCTAGGGTCGATCTAGTTTTTGCTTGATCTTTCTTAGCCATTGGATTAAGGTCTTCTTTCCTTTTAAAACCAAAATGCCTTCAATTTAGGGTTAAGGAGACTAGCAACCATTTTCACTCTCTTAAGCTCTCTCTCTCTTAATCCATTTAGAGAGTGTTTGGTTGCTAAGAAAATCCTCCTTCACCTTGATATCAAAATCATTTTCAATTGGAATTTCTTAAAAATGGGTTGATTTCGTATCATTCTTTCATCTCTCATTTTCTAATTTTTTTTTTTTGGTTTGGGTGAAAACCCATTATCTTCTTGTGTGGATTGAAGAAGAGACTAAGATTGAGCTTGGTGTGGACTCCAAGTGTGCTATGTGTGAAGTTGAAAGTGGAAATATGCTAGTTAAGCGGTTAGGGAAGGATTGGTAGATTTGAGTGAGGTAAAATCGTGTATTCAATTTTTATTCTTTATAATGGATGTCTTCAATTGATTGTGGGCTCGCAGTTTTTTATCTCTTTGAATATTTTTCACATTAAAATTTGGTGTCATTGTCTCATTGTCTCCTTCTACTTTTTGATTTATTTGTAGTTATTGATATCATTTGTTACTTGAGCATATATGTTAGATAGATGAAAAACAAAAATTGAGTTGAAATTAGTGTAATTATCTTTGAATATCTTGAATAATTTTTTGTTCAATTTGATAAAGATATCTAGTAGTAATTGGAAATGTATTAAGGACCTTATGAATTTGTGTTGGGGAGTGTTAAAGTATTTGTGATTAAAAAAGAGTATTTTGTGGTAGAAGATTTTTTTTCCACAAAAAAATTATTTGTGGTGAGTTTGTTGCTATTGATTACTACTCAAAAAGTGCTATTTTGTAGCTTTGTAATTAACTCTTTTAACACTCTTGAGTAGTAATTGTTACCTTTTAACTCAATTGGCATGTTAGGGACCCTTGCAATCGTTTCTAATCAAATTGTGTTAAGTTTTGGTGTTTTTGATAGATTTTAGCTACACCAAAGCAATCCAAGAATGAGGGAGAGCTGTATATAGTTCATGAAAAAGCTTTTGGAAGCTCAAATTCATGAAGAACCAAGCTTTGGAGATCCATAGCCCTTTGCCAAAGTCGTTCAAAGTATGTAAGGAAAGAATAACGGAGAGAGGAAAAACAGAGTGAAGAAAATAGAGGACAACAGTTGCAGTCTTCTTTCACACTTTTGGAGCACTTCCCGAAGTCCATTTTCTACATTCTATATACCATTTCAAATCTTAGGAAGTCAAAAATCCAACGCTTCAAACCGTGTGCGATTTGGAGCTGAAATGAGGAAGAGATGGCCTTCGGAAGACAACTGCATCAAGCTGAGGACAAATTCACACCTTGCGAATTTGGAACTCCAATGTGCGAAATTAAAGCCTACCTTGCGAAATGGAAATGGAATACAGCCACACAGTCTCAGAGAAGCCCGACTTGCGAAAGTGATTTTGCAACTTGCGAACTTGGAGCTCAACGTGCGAAAATGGATTCCAAGTTGCGAAATCAACTTGCGAGATTTTCGCAAGTCACCATGCAACGTGCGAAATCTACATGCGAACTGGGATATTTGTGCACCGACTCTTTTAGATCTTTTCTTCAGATATTTTTGTATAAATTTCCATTCTTCTCCTTGTAATCCACCAACCATAAGATTTCTTAGCTAGGAAGGTTGGAAAAACTTCTCTATATATTCCCTTGCATCCATCATATAAGATAACATATATAGAATGTTTTTCATATATATTATTGTTTTCTCGTTAGTTTTCTTTCTAGCCAATCAAACTCTGAGGATATTTCCTCAGAGGATGAGAGGCTAGGCTCTTTGTCTCTTGGAGTGAAGGAAGCTAGGTGAAAAGTCCAGATGCAAAGGTGGAAAACTCTCGTGCATTAAATACAGGTAGTTGGAGTTCATAATGACTTTTAAATCTAAAGTTTTGCTTTAAATCCCTTAGAATCACTTTGAATGGCCAATACGTGGTAAGCTTTTAGGTCTCTGTGGATACTTATTGCTAGATCCACATCAGACCATTAGTTATCATGTACGAGCCATTGGAAAGTGGCTCAAGGTGAAGACCCATAGTGTCTAAAGCCATTAATGGAACTTGACTACAACTTCTGTTGACTTTTTATGGATTAAATCTTCATTGTTAAACCTACACCGGTTCGGAAATAACTATAGGTTAAATCCCCAATGCCAGAAGAAAAATCCGGAATTTCCCACTTTGCATTCTGAACTTGATCCTAGCAACCTTTAGCTCCGGGAGACTTCCTTTCTTCTATTTCTACCTAGTTCTATTTAGTTTAGTTCCAAACACTACTTTCAAAACAAGTTTTATTTTCTTTTAAACTTTAAGTTTATGATAAAGGAAATCATCAGACTCAATTTCTAATCTAGAGTCTATCACTGGTAGAGTGAAAACCCATCCCTGAGTTCGACCCTAGAGCTGCTATACTATAGTAGCATTGCGACGCCAGTATAAGGTCATAGGATTTATAAATATTTTTTATTAAAATACTCAACTGGGCACGAATCAGCTATAAGTTCATGAGTAGTTTTATTTTTACCATAAAATTTAATTTTATAGAAAAAATAAATAATTTTTCTACAAAATAAAGTTTGTTTCAACATGTCACTTGTCACCACAAAATAAAATTTGCGGTAACATATCATTTTTCACCATAAAACAAGTTTATAGCACCATGTAATTTTTTCTATGAAAATAATCATGGTACAAAGTCACTTTTTTGCCATACAAAATTATGGTGAAAACCCATCCTTCCACCATGAAATAAAATTTCTTGTGAAATGTGTTTTATAAGTTTTCAAATTCAAAATGAGATTAAATATAACAAGCTAACAAGCTAACAAGCTTTAAAAGAAATTTGACTGTATTGTATGATCTTTTAACTCATAAAATTAAGGTTACTTTTGGTTCTCGGAAAGTATTAAGGAAAGAAAAAAAAAATATGAAAAATGATTTTCTCATGTTTGATTATCCTATGAAAAAAAATCAAATATAGTTAAAATTACTTAGAAACTTATGCATTTTCAAATAACTTGATCTTTATATTAGTGACTTAAAATAAGTAAAATAAATTTGAAGGGACAAAAAAAAAACAATTCATTGATTTTTAATCTATTTTTTATTTTCCTCTACTTTTTCTTTCCTTATGTTTATCCTCTCTGTTTTCTTTCCCTTATATTTTGCCCCAAATTTTTTAAAAATCAAACATAGCCTATGCCATCAACATATTGGATTAGGAATCAAAAGATTGAGTTGGGTCTATATAGATGTCAACAATCCTAAGCCATCAACACCAAGCAATGTCTTGCAAACATGCATCCATATATGTACAACTTCTAGCTAATAGACTGCTATGATCAGCTACATAGATTCTACCTAATAGAACAACATGCATCATTGGACATATATGTACAGGTGCTCATTATTTAGTTAGATAAATACAAAATTTTTTTACTTCTTCAATTACTTTTGTGCAGATTTTAAAACCAATTTATATAAATAAAATTTTCATATTTTCATATCCAATTTTGTTAATGTTTTCACATAGAGTAACCTTATGAAATTGCTTTCTTAATTTTCAAACTTACCTTATCAACTATCCATGTATAGTGTTTGATAAATCTCCTTGATCATTTAATGGTATAACACTTAGAGTATGTTTAGCAGTGCTTTTAGAAAACACTTCTAGTACTATAAAAAACATTTAGGTATTTGCACTACAATAAATATAATGTTTTATGATAAATTAATTGTGATTAAAAAAGTATTTTGTGGTAGAAGATTTCTTTTTTTCCACCAAAAAATTAATTTGTGGTGAGGTTGTTGCTATAAGTTTGTGAGTAGTTATTTTTAACCATAAAATTTAATTTTATGATAAATAATTTTTCTACAAAATAGTTTGTGTCAACATGTCACATGTCACTTGTTAGCACAAAATAAATTTTGCAGTAACATATCATTTTTTGCCATAAAACAAGTTTATAGCACCATGTCATTTTTTCTATGAAAATAATCATGGTACAAAGTCACTTTTTGCCATACAAAAATTATGGTGAAAAATCACCCTTCCACCATGAAATAAAATTTCTCATGAAATGTGTTTTATAAGCTTTCAAATTCAAAATGAGATTAAATATAACAAGCTTTAAAAGAAATTTGATGTGTTTGTATAATCTTTTAACTCATAAAATTAAGGTTACTTTTGGTTCTCGGAAAGTGTTAAGGAAATAAAAAAAAATTTATGAAAAATGATTTTATCATGTTTGGTTATCCTATGGAAAAAAAAACAAAATCAAATATAGTTAAAATTACTTATAAACTTATGTATTTTCAAATAATTTAATCTTTATATTAATGAATTAAAATAAGTAAAATAAGTTTGAAGGGGCAAATAAAAATAATTCATTGATTTTTAATCTATTTTTTATTTTCCTCTACTTTTTCTTTCCTTATGTTTATCCTCTTTGTTTTCTTTTCCTAATATTTTCCCCCAAATTTTTTAAAAATCAAACATGGCCTAAATGAATACTATATCACTCACTCAAACTAGTGGACCAATTAATCTATAAGAAAAATTTGAAGGTAAAAGGAAAACTATAACTTCTTGTGCTCCATTATATACCATTGTTGATCCAAAATCTATAAGTTAAGAATCGAAAAACAACTTATTGGAAACTCGAGTAAAAGCAGAAGCAGGATCATCTTGGGTACACTTTATTGTGCCCACCTTCTCCTATCACCATTTCAAGGTTGAAATCTCTAGTAATTGCAAACTTCAACTCTGATGATGTGAACCTCTTGCCTAGCCCTTTTGCTTTTACAAGTACCAACCTCTAGAATAGTTTCTATGCCATGAAGTTGAGAAGCTTCATTGTCTTTGCAATTTCTTGTCCATTGTTCTCTGCTTCCCTGATGTTGTTGATCTTGAGGATGATGACATGGTTAATGACTTCCGAAAATGATGGATGGTTCCTGGTTTATTAAGGTACTTGTGTGTTGTAGAAGACGAGACAGTAGATTGAAGCTTTTTTTTTGGCTTGTGAGTTCAATCTTCCTTAGAAACTAATGGATTCTGGCTGCATTTGTTGTTTTGGAAAATGATGTCCTTCACGATAAGAATATGTTATTTTGTTGATTGAGATCCTTCCTGTACAAACAAGTTCGAATATGTTTATGTTTTGTGAATTCTTTAATGATATGGTTACCACCTATAACAGTCGTAATGATTCACAACCATAATGAACAACATCTTAAGATTTCCAATCAGGATCAATAACTTCAAGTGAATAGAAATTTTAAAGTATTACCTTCTTACCAAAAAATAAGGTCAGGAATAGGGAAACCTTTGCAATCTGCAATGTGAGGAAAGCAACCCAATCGAGAATAAGAAGCCCAAGTTCCTTCCAGTTTAAACATTTTCAATAATACTGACTTGAGATGGTTACAAAAATCAGTTCTTGAAAACTTTGAAATTAAAACTAGATTTTCATAATATACTCACCTCAAGTTCTTCAAATTTCTTGGTGGCATTTTGAGTGCCATTACTTAGGCCACTAGGAAGAGGCTTGTACTCTACTTTCTCCATACCATTGTCTAATAGGATGAAAAAGTTTTAGCAATGATTCTGGGGAGAATAAATAATGGAAAAAGAATCCTCTTTTGCCTGATAGGCCAACTCACCATTTGTTCCTAAACGCTTAGCAGCCTCCTGTAACCAGAAGCAAGTAAGATTATGGAAATTATTAAATGAATTGTGTTAGAAATATATTAGAGAAACACTTGGAAAGCACATGAAATTGAGCTTATTTATTTTGGTTTTTGGTACTCATTTCAAAAATAATAAAACCAAAGCAAAAGAATGATTTAATTTCCATGTGGTGCACAAACAAACTCTCAATTCTATGCATACAACATACGAATTTTATAATACCTTTTCCATTATGGTTTATTTCTTCCATGTTTCAACACCCTTTAAGAATGGGTTTGTTGATGTGCCTGCAAACTATCATAATGAGTAAAGGGCACTCTTGGAGTCTCAGATATATATAGAAGAATTGAAATTCAGCTAATTACCTAAGAAGAGAACAATTAGCAAAATTGTAACCATCCAATCAGCAAATGCAACATTAAAAACAACCCCGATGCTAATGCCCATCATGAGCATTGGTTGGAAGAGCAGTGCCAAATCATAGTAAATGATAGGCATATCAAGTGTAGGATGCCTTAGCTTAAGATTATAGTAAACAGTTGAGCCTACTACACCCATAACCATGCATGACCAACAAATAGAATTTATGACTTCCTCAATTATAAGATAGTAGTTTCATATAACCATGTAAATGAGATTTGCAAAGAGATATCCCTTGTCTTCAGCTAGCTATTTATTAATTAGATAAAACAGTTCTTAAAGCTAAATCAAGGACAATTGTCTCAGAGAAGTAATGGTTGCTAAGCTTCATGTTCAAGGTTCAAAGAATTGAGGTCAACGCAGAACTTGAAATATGCAAAATCAAGTATTGAGTCAACTCAAACAGCAGGCTGGATTGGTGGAATTTTTAAATATTTTTCATTTTATCATTTCCTTTACTTTTACCACTCCTTGATCCCTGTCCCAATGAGGTTTCTGAATTTGGTTAGAATGAATTATAGATCTTTTATAGAACTCCTACCACATGGATATCTCTGTCTCTTACATTTTGATATATAACAAAAATGCCACCACCACAAACACTACTTACACTCCTAAATGTTGCTCCGAAGAATCCAATTATGCTACCATCAACAATTTGCCAACCAAATTTCATTTCCTGTAAAGTCAAATTTGCAATGACAACATTTAAATTATTTACCAAAGTCAATCACAAAAGGTAACAAACTATTCTACACAATTAGCTAAAACCAAAAGTTTAAAACTAGAATTCATATTAATCTATGACAGGGAAATAAGAGGAACAATAAAAGGTAAAAGGAAAATTGAAACTTTATATGTCCATAGGTTTGGTCCCAAGCAAAGAAATAATAAAACACAAGAGTTCCTAATAGTTATAGAACTTTCAAATAAACACATCAGCTCAAAACACATCACACTTATTTAAGTACAGTACCTGACTGGCCTGCGATGATATAATGTCGATCGACGTTGGTCCACGTTTCTTCCGATGCTTATAAATTCTTGTGCTCCATTATATACCAGTGTTGATCCAAATCTATAAGTTAAGAATTGAAAAAAAACTTATTGGAAACTCGGGTAAAAGCAGAAGTAGGATCATCTTAGGTACACTTTACTGTGCCCACCTTCTCCTATCACCATTTCAAGGCTGATATCTCTAGTAATGAAAACTTCAACTCTGATGATGTGAACCTCTTGCCTAACCCTTTTGTTTTTAGAAGTACCAATCTCTAGAATAGTTTCTATGCCATGAAGTTGAGAAGCTACATTGTCTTTGCAATTTCCTGTCCATTGTTCTCTGCTTCCCTGATGTTGTTGATGTTGAGGAAGATGGCATGGTTAATGACTTCTAAAAATGATGGGTAGTTCCTGGTTTATTAAGGTACTTGTGTTTGTAGAAGACGAATAGTAGATTGAAGCTTCTTCTTTTGATTGTGAGTTCAATCTTCCTTAGAAACTAATGGATTCTAGCTGCATTTGTTGTTTTGGAAAATGATGTCCTTCACGATAAGAATATGTTATTTTGTTGATTGAGATCCTTCCTGTACAAACAAGTTCCAATATGTTCATGCTTTGTGAATTCTTTAATGATATGGTTACCACTTATGACAGTCATAATGATTCACAACCACAATGAACAACATGTTAAGATTTCCAATCAAGATCAATAACTTCAAGTGAGTAGAAATTTGAAAGTATTAGCTTCTTACCAAAATAAGGTCAGGAATGAGGAAACCTTTACAATCTGTAATGTGAGGAAAGCAACCCAATTGAAAACAAGAAGCCCAAGTTCCTTCTAGTTTAAACATTTTCAATAATACTGACCTGAGATGGTTACATAAATCAGTTCTTGAAAACTTTGAAATTAAAACCAGATTTTTATAGTATACTCACCTCTAGTTCTTCATATTTCTTGGTGGCATTTTGAGTGCCATTACTTAGGCCACCAGGAAGAGGCTTGTACTCTACTTCCTCCGCATCATTGCCCGATAGGATGAAAAAGATTTAACAATGATTTTGGGGAGGATAAATAATGGAAAATAATCATCTTTTGTCTTTTGATGTTTAACAATATAGAGGAATGTAGGCAGAAACAAGTAAGATTATGGAAATTATTAAATCAATTGTGTTAGAATATATTAGAGAACACTTGGAAAGCACATGAAATTGAGCTTATTTATCCTGGTTTTTGGTACTCATTTCAAAAATACAAATAAAACCAAAGAAAAAGAATGATTTAATTTCCATGTGGTGCACAAACAAACCCTCAATTCTATGCATACAACATGCGAATTTTATAATTACCTTTTTCATTATGGTTTTTGTCTTCCATGTTTCAACACCTTTTAAGAATACCTTTGTTGATGTGCCTGCAAACTATCATAATTAATCAAGGGCACTCTTGGATTCTCAAATATATATAGAAGAATTGAAATTCAGCTAATTACCTAAGAAGAGAACAATTAGCAGAATTGTAACCATCCAGTCAGCAAATACAACATTAAAAACAACCCCAATGCTAATGCTCATCATGAGCATTGGTTAGAAGAGCTACGCCAAATCATAGTCAATGATAGGCATATCAAGTGTAGGATGCCTTAATTAGCTTAAGATTATAGTAAACAGTTAAGCCTACCACACCCATCATCATGCCTGACCAACAAATAGAATTTATGACTTCCTCAATTTCGAGAGAGCAATTTCATATAACCATGTAAATGAGATTTGCAAAGGGATATCCCTTGTCTTTAGCTAGCTATTTGTTAATTAAATAAAACAGTTCTTAGAGCTAAATCAAGGACAATTGTGTCAAAGAAGTAATGGTTGCTAAGCTTCATGTTCAAGGTTCAAAGAATTGAGGTCCCTTAAAAGTCATGAACTCAGCTCACAAAGCTGCTGGCATGTCAGTGTAATAAATCAATTCTCTTTTTATTCTAAAAAAGTTAGTATATAATAGAAAATATATGACAATGGTCTCAAATCCAGTGCTTGAAATATGCAAATCAAGTATTGAGTCAACTCAAACAGTAGGCTGGATTGGTGGTATTTTAAAATATTTCTTTTTTATCATTTCCTTTACTTTTACCACTCCTTGATCTCTGTCCCATTAAGGTTTTTGAATTTGGTTAGAATGAATTATAGATCTTTTACAGAACTGCTACCACATGGATATGCTAGTTTCTTACATTTTGATATAGTACCAAACACCACTTGCATTCCTAAATGTTGCTCCAAAGAATCCATTATCTTACCATCAACAATTTGCCAGCCAAATTTCATTTCTTGTAAAGTTAAATTTGCAATGACAACATTTAAATTTTCCAAAATAGCTTTTGAGTTTAGAACACAATTATTTACCAAAGTCAATCACAAAAGCCAACAACTATTCTATACAATTAGCTAAACTAAAAGTTTAAAACTAGAATTCATATTAATCTATGGCAGGGAAACAAGAGGAACAATAAAAAGGTAATAGGAAAATTGAAACTTTATATGTCCATAGGTTTGGTCCCAAGCAAAGAAATAACCAAATCTATTGAGTTTTGCTAAGGTCATTTGGTTAGCATACTTGAGATTTTAATTTTTCTATCCAACACAACAGTATACTGCATAGCTCTAATATTTTTCCATTTCTTTTCGTCAATTTAGCAACTAATCAAGGGAATAAGAAAGCAATTTTGTCCCATTCTAAATAATGGCAAAACGTGTAACACCAATAATCCACCTAATACTAGCAAAACAAATATTTAGAGTGACATGGTCTTACCATGTCTCACATTCATAGAAATTACATATTTTCATGCCAAATTTTTAATTCTTCATCACACTGCTATTAGAGTTTGTGTTTAGATAAACACAGAACATTCAAATATTCAAAATAAAGGCAAAAGGGCAATAATATCAGTGTTTTAGCACAATAACTCCCTAGTTTCTCCGCTATCACTAGGAAAGGTCAATAGCAGGCTCGAAAATTGAGATTATAAATTCATAGCAAAGTAGAGAAAGTAAAGATTCAAAACCTTGCTTCAACCCTTGGAGTTTCTGCTGTTTCTAGAGGAAATATAAGTGAGACATAAATGTTATCTACAATGACCTCCTGTTGCAAAGCTTTTGCCAATCCCCTGATGCTAAACTTGCTAGTCATGTAAGCTGTGTAACCATAAATGCCCACCTACAAAAAAATCATGACTCCAAATGAAAAACCAATAGATAGAGAGTTGTTTTATAATCTTGATAACCATTGAAATTTAACATCTAAGAGCAAAAAATTAATGTGCTTTGAATGTTAAATAAGTCAATTTCTAAGCATTCCACTTTAAATGGCGGTAATATTCATTTCCATGCTGAAAAAATTCATAGAATAATAAAACAAAAGTTTAAAAGCAAAAGACAATACGTTGAACTTTTGTTGCTTTTTTGAAGCATAAAAAGTAGGAAAAAGCATTTTGAAAAACAGAGAGTTCCTAATAGTTATAGAATTTTCAAGTAAAACACTTATTCAAGTACACGGTACCTGACTGGCCTACGATGATATAATGTCAATTGACGTTGGTTCACGCTTCTTCCGATGTTTCATCCTTGGCAAAGGAGCCTTAATCAAATGAAATGTCCCCATTAGATTCACATCGATCATGAACCTAACCTCCTCCAATTCCTGTTTTTTCTCCAACTCTCGCGCACAACCCCAACAAAGCATCTCAAAATCTTCATTTATGTTTCTTACAATTTCTTAACAACTAAACAAAGAGCACAAAACCCTAATTTTACTCCATAGATGAATTAATAATACCAGACAAGAAC
>CALNHZ020000630.1:0-24880 GCA_940586395.1 Vitis riparia x Vitis cinerea | reverse complement strand
ATTTCAGGACGATAATTAATTCAAGTTCTTTGTTACTTGGATAAATGTGTGTTTATAAGTCGGGTTTCGGGTTAGAGAAAAGGTTTTCATCTTGGAAAGAACAAAATTTGCGTATTCGTCATATATACCACCAATCATCACCACCAACTTATTCATGCTAATACCATGACCACCACGACCCAGCCGTATTGTTGTTACCACCACCTCCACTATAGATGTTTATCACTTAATTATCTCCTTTTGCCCCTCAGTACCACCCCGTTCCAGTTACACCATTTTTGGAAGTACTTTTTTTTTTTTTATCAGAAACGGAGAAGATTATATTAATATAAGAACAAATACAAGGAGAGATAAAAGAGGACAAGAGAAAGAAAAAACCAAGGGAAGGATAAGAGGTCCTTCCTACAAAAAATAGAACAAAGGATAAAAATCCCAAAAGTAGAACTCTAAAAACAAAGAGGAAACCCTATCAATCTTCAAACTTTTGAACCGCAAACCCCAATATAATTGAGTTGTAGAATGTTTAGAGGAACTCCTCTAAAAAGCTTCAGTACAAGAAGCCCATAGAGAAGAATAAAAACCGGATCAAATCCCACCCCATCTCTTCCGTTCTCCCTTGATCCTCAAGATCTTATGTTTCTCTATTGCCACACCATCCAAATCAAAGTAAGGCAAGCAATTGCCAAAGTGTCTTGCCTCTTAATGAGTTCCCCAAGCCTTTAAAAGTAATAAACCAACATGTCCTCAAGGCTCCTTGGAGGGACCCAAACCAACCCTACTAGATTGAACAACTTGTGCCAAAGTCCAATGGTAACGGGACAATGAAGAAAAAGGTGGTCAATCGACTCTCCATTTCCTTTGCAAAGAATACACCATTGAGGACAGAGGGCTTTGTAGGGTCTTCTCAATTGCAACTTGTCATTAGTGTTTACCTTCCCATGTGCTACTAACCAAGCGAGGGCCTTAACCTTTGAAGGGACTTTTGAGCTCCATAGAAACTTGGTGGAAGGAACATTAAAGGATTTGAGACTTTTGACAAGGCCAAGAAAAAAGATTTCATTAAAAACAAACCTGACGAAGACAAAGACGACGCTCTTGAATCTGATGAAGAAGGAGAGAAGCACAGAACTAAGGGAGGACATCAATCTCTGAAGGAGATCAATTTCTGAATCCGTTAGATTGCAGCGAAAGTTAAAATTCCAAGACAGTGGTGAGGAATTGCCAAGGACATTTGAGATAGTGAGGTTTTTCACAGAAATAACTCTGTAAAGATCAGTAAATTGAGAACACAAAGTTTGGTTACCCCACCAAAGATCTTCCCAGAATTGAATTCTCTCCCCATTGCTCACCACTAGGCGGACAAAAGGGGAAATTCCTGGAAAACTTGAGCAATAGCCTTCCAAGGACATCTGTGTGACCATCTAACCACCGTGTTGGCGTCCCATCCATTAAGATGTGTCCCATATATACTCGCAATAACCTTATGCCAAAGACTACTCCTTCTCTAGGGAACCTCCAAAGCCATTTCCCTAAGAGAGCAATATTTCTCATAGAAGTCTTTCTAAAGCCCAAACCTCCCAACTCCTTTGGTCTACTAACAACCTCCCATCTGATAAGGCGATCTTTCTTCCCTTCCCCTGCCCCAGACCAAAGAAAATCCCTTTGCATCTTCTCAATCTTTGAAGCTATTGATACTGGGATTTTTAAAGAGGGAGAGGAAGTAGCTAGGGATGTGAGACAGACAAGACTGAATTAAAGTAATTCTCTCTCCCAAAGACAAATAGGCCTTTTCCACCCATCCAGCCTCCTCAAAATTCTCTCAACGATCGGATCCCAAAAGCCTATTGTCTTTGGGTTCCCTCCCAAAGGAAGGCCTAAATAAGACAAAGGCCACTCTGACACTCTGCAATCCAAAACAGAAGCCAAACTAAACAACAGCTCCTGCCTAGTGTTAATACCTGAAATGGTGCTTTTTTCTAACTTCATTTTTAAACCAGATACTTGCCCAAAAACCAAAGGATAATCTTGAGGTTTTGAAGATGTTTCATAGAGGCTTTAGAGAAAAAGATGATGTCATCAGCAAACTGTAACAAAGACACTCTAGTCCTATCCCTCCCCACAAAGAAACCCTTAGTTATCCTAGTTTCCTTTGCTTTGATCATCAACCTACTTAAAACATCTGCTACTAGAGTAAAAAGGAAAGGAGAAAGAGGGTCTCCTTGTCTCAAACCTCTAGAGGCCTTAACCCAACCCTTTGTATCCATTAACTAGGAATGCAAAACTAGATGAAGACAAACGGCCCCTCATCCAAGATCTCCATTTCTGGCTAAACCCCTTCCTTTGTAGCACATGATCTAAAAAGCCCCAATCCACATGATCATAGGCCTTCTCAAAATCAATTTTGAAGACTACCCCTTCCTCCCCTAACCTTCTTTTCTCATCCACCACTTCATTGGCTATCAATACAGCATCCAAAATGTGTCTCCGTTCCACAAAGGCTCGAAAGATTGTTTCATGAAGAACTTTGCGTAAACGCCCTGATAAGACCTTAGCAATTATCTTATATAAACTTGTAACCAAGCTAATAGGTCTATAATATGAGATTTTAAAAGTTTAGCTTTTCTTAGGCACCATAGCAATGAATGTCGCATTTGTACTTTGATTTATTACCCCCTTAGTATGGAACTCAAGAAACACCCTCATAAGATCCTCTTTATCACATCCCAAAACTCTTGATAAACTGCTATAGTAAAGCCATCAGGGCCAGGGGCCTTTTCCTTATTCAATTGGAAAACTGCCATTCGAACCTGCTCTTCAGAAAACGGTCTATCCAAGCAAACTACACTCTCTCCAGAAATAGGGGCCCAATCAATCCCTTCAATCCTCCAAGAGTCACCTTCAGGTTTGGAATAGAGTTTCCCAAAGAAATTTACAATCTCCTCAGAAATAACCTCAATGTTACTTAAAGTTTCCCTCCTCTCAGAAATCAGAGACTTAATAAACTTCCTACTTCTTCTTCCAGTGGCCACTCTGTGAAAGAACTTAGAGTTGCAGTCCCCTTCTTTAATCCACTTAACCCTAGATTTTTGTCTCCATTGAACCTCTTCCTTTAATAACAAATCCTCTAGCTCCTTCCTTCTAAGGTCCTTTCTGATACCAGATCAAGATTTAAATTCCCTTCTTGTTCAATTAGATCAATTCTGCCTAAGTCCGAAAGAATGTGCTTTTTCCTCTCTCTTAAATCTCCAAAGGCCACTATATTCCACTCTTTCAACTTTGATTTAATAAACTTTAGTTTCCAAACAAATTGGGCTATGATCAGAGGTCCATCTAGGAAGGGCCTCTTAAAAACTTTGAGAAAAAAAAAATCCCACTCAGAAGAGAACAAAAACCTATCCAATCTCTTGCAAATAGGATCCACTTGCATGTTTGACCATGTAAAAGCCGCATTCCTTAGAGGGGGATCCAACAAACCACTCTCCCTTATAAACTCGTCAAAACACCTCATGTTGACTGTTAACCTAGAGTGACCCATCTTCTCAGATATCCTCCTGATAACATTAAAATCCCCTCCTACACACCACCTTGGGAAAGTCAGACCATACAGGTCTTGAAGCTCCAACCAAAAGTCCTTCCTCCATAGAGGCTTATTCGGGCTAATACACTGAGGTTAACCAAAAAGACCCTTCCTCATAAGAGTTCAACTTTACAGTTACTGAGAAGGATCCTAACACCTTCTCTATACACTTGAACTTAATTGAATCCCACAATATCACAATCCCCCCCGAAGCCCCACAAGCAGGAAGAGCAGCCCACTTCAAACTTCTGCCTTTCCAAACACTGCTCACAAACCTCCTGTCCCAAATTACTCTCTTTGTTTCCTGAAGCATCACAACATCTGGGTTTTGACTACTTAAAAACCTTCTCACATTCCTCCTTTTCTTCCTGGAACCTAATCCTCTTGTATTCCAACTTAAGATCTTCATGCAAACAAAAACAACCCGACACAACCAGCACCCACAACTAATCCTCTCCTCAGGTTCCAGAGTCATTTTTCCTCTTTCTTCTGGAATAAACCTTATTCGCAGAGAGAGTACTCTTGTTCTCTCCTTCCACACCTTTTCCATTATCCCTGACAATTCTAATCCTCAAGCTCTCCAAAACCGACTCAACCTGAAAACCTTCCAACCTGAAAACCTTTTCCATTATGTTTGCGTTATAGAATTTATTTAGAATATTTTGATTTCTGTGTTTGGTTGTGTGTTTTATGTATGGCTTTTAGTTGTCATTTATTTGATTTTTTGTGAGAAGTATATCATTTCCTATCAACTGTGTTTTTTCATGGGATGTTATCTTGATTTTCTCGTCTTTTCATCTGATCTCGGTGTCTTGTCCCACCATTAACAAGCATATAAGTGGATTTTTCAGGATTCTGGGGAGCTGGAGAAGTGTGTGAGGAAAGTCTTCTTAGATAAGTTTTCTTCGTATTCCCTGTTCTTTCACTTATCGCATTGTTCAATATATATGTTATGTTTGGGTTTGATTTGTTGACTTGATCTATGCATTATTTAATTCATTTCGAACATGTTCATTATGTTTTGGTTTGTGCGCTTTACGTTTCATTTTTTATTTCTCATTTCTTTCTTTGTGGGTGAGAATAGTGTAATTTCCATTTTTTGTCTTTTCATGTGATCTCGGCTTCTTTGGCAAGCATTTCTAAGCATATCACTGGATTTTTTCAGGTTTCTCGGAAGCAACAGAAGTTTATGAGGAAGTATTTCTTATCTAAGTTTACTTCGTATTCCCTTTTGTCTGTTATATCGCAATTTTCATTATATCTGTTATGTGTTGGTATTATTTGTTGATTTGTGTTATTTTTTGTGCGCATTTGTGTTTTGTTTTTTGTTTGTGATTTCTTTGATTTTGGGTGAGAAGAACCTGATTTGCTTGTGGTAGCATTTTCCATGGAATGTTATTTTCCTTTTCTCGGCTGTTCATTTACTGTCGGTTTCTTTGCCCACGACTTATAACCGTATAACTTCATTTTTTCAGGTTATTCGGGAGCAGGTGAAGTGGATGAAGAAGTATTTTTTTGGTAAGTTTCATTCGAATTCTCCCGTATCACATCGTTGGTTATGTCTGTTATGTTTGATTATTATTTTTTGACTTTATGTTTGCGTTATAGAATTTATTTAGAATATTTTGATTTCTGTGTTTGGTTGTGGGTTTTATGTGTGACTTTTTACTTGTCATTTATTTGATTGTTTGTGAGAAGTATTTGATTTCCTATCAACTGTGTTTTTCTGTGGGATGTTATCTTGATTTTCTCGTCTTTTCATCTGATCTCGGTGTCTTGTCCCACGAATAACAAACATATATGTGGATTTTTCAGGATTCTGGGGAGCTGGAGAAGTGTGTGAGGAAAGTCTTCTTAGATAAGTTTTCTTCGTATTCCCTGTTCTTTCATATATCGCATTGTTCAATATATCTATTATGTTTGGGTATGATTTGTTGACTTGATCTATGCATTATTGAATTGAATTCGAATATGTTCATTATGTTTTGGTTTGTGCGCTTACGTTTCATTTTTTATTTCTCATTTCTTGCTTTGTGGGTGAGAATAGTGTAATTTCCATTTGTTGTCTTTTCATGTGATCTCGGCTTCTTTGGCAAGCATTTCTAAGCATATCACTGGATTTTTCAGGTTTCTCGGAAGCAGCAGAAGTTTATGAGGAAGTATTTCTTATCTAAGTTTACTTCGTATTCACTTTTGTCTGCTATACCGCGATTTTCATTATATCTGTTATGTGTTGGTATTATTTGTTGATTTGTGTTACTTTTTGTGCGCATTTGTGTTTTGTTTTTTGTTTGTGATTCCTTTGATTTTGGGTGAGAAGAACTTGATTTGCTTGTGGTTGCATTTTTCCATGGAATGTTATTTTCCTTTTCTCGGTTGTTCATTTGCTGTCGGTTTCTTTGCCCACGACTTATAACCGTATAACTTCATTTTTTCAGGTTATTCGGGAGCAGGTGAAGAGGATGAAGAAGTATTTTGTTGGTAAGTTTCATTCGAATTCTCCCATATCACATCGTTGGTTATGTCTGTTATGTTTGATTATTATTTTTTGACTTTATGTTTGCGTTATAGAATTTATTTAGAATATTTTGATTTCTGTGTTTGGTTGTGGGTTTTATGTGTGACTTTTTACTTGTCATTTATTTGATTGTTTGTGAGAAGTATTTGATTTCCTATCAACTGTGTTTTTCTGTGGGATGTTATCTTGATTTTCTCGTCTTTTCATCTGATCTCGGTGTCTTGTCCCACGAATAACAAACATATATGTGGATTTTTCAGGATTCTGGGGAGCTGGAGAAGTGTGTGAGGAAAGTCTTCTTAGATAAGTTTTCTTCGTATTCCCTGTTCTTTCACTTATCGCATTGTTCAATATATCTGTTATGTTTGGGTTTGATTTGTTGACTTGATCTATGCATTATTTAATTCATTTCGAACACGTTCATTATGTTTTGGTTTGTGCGCTTTACGTTTCATTTTTTATTTCTCATTTCTTGCTTTGTGGGTGAGAATAGTGTAATTTCCATTTGTTGTCTTTTCATGTGATCTCGGCTTCTTTGGCAAGCATTTCTAAGCATATCACTGGATTTTTCAGGTTTCTCGGAAGCAGCAGAAGTTTATGAGGAAGTATTTCTTATCTAAGTTTACTTCGTATTCACTTTTGTCTGCTATACCGCAATTTTCATTATATCTGTTATGTGTTGGTATTATTTGTTGATTTGTGTTATTTTTTGTGCGCATTTGTGTTTTGTTTTTTGTTTGTGATTTCTTTGATTTTGGGTGAGAAGAACCTGATTTGCTTGTGGTAGCATTTTCCATGGAATGTTATTTTCCTTTTCTCGGCTGTTCATTTACTGTCGGTTTCTTTGCCCACCACTTATAACCGTATAACTTCATTTTTTCAGGTTATTCGGGAGCAGGTGAAGTGGATGAAGAAGTCTTTTTTTGGTAAGTTTCATTCGAATTCTCCCGTATCACATCGTTGGTTATGTCTGTTATGTTTGATTATTATTTTTTGACTTTATGTTTGCGTTATAGAATTTATTTAGAATATTTTGATTTCTGTGTTTGGTTGTGGGTTTTATGTGTGACTTTTTACTTGTCATTTATTTGATTGTTTGTGAGAAGTATTTGATTTCCTATCAACTGTGTTTTTCTGTGGGATGTTATCTTGATTTTCTCGTCTTTTCATCTGATCTCGGTGTCTTGTCCCACGAATAACAAACATATATGTGGATTTTTCAGGATTCTGGGGAGCTGGAGAAGTGTGTGAGGAAAGTCTTCTTAGATAAGTTTTCTTCGTATTCCCTGTTCTTTCATATATCGCATTGTTCAATATATCTATTATGTTTGGGTATGATTTGTTGACTTGATCTATGCATTATTGAATTGAATTCGAATATGTTCATTATGTTTTGGTTTGTGCGCTTTACGTTTCATTTTTTATTTCTCATTTCTTGCTTTGTGGGTGAGAATAGTGTAATTTCCATTTGTTGTCTTTTCATGTGATCTCGGCTTCTTTGGCAAGCATTTCTAAGCATATCACTGGATTTTTCAGGTTTCTCGGAAGCAGCAGAAGTTTATGAGGAAGTATTTCTTATCTAAGTTTACTTCGTATTCACTTTTGTCTGCTATACCGCAATTTTCATTATATCTGTTATGTGTTGGTATTATTTGTTGATTTGTGTTACTTTTTGTGCGCATTTGTGTTTTGTTTTTTGTTTGTGATTCCTTTGATTTTGGGTGAGAAGAACTTGATTTGCTTGTGGTTGCATTTTTCCATGGAATGTTATTTTCCTTTTCTCGGCTGTTCATTTGCTGTCGGTTTCTTTGCCCACGACTTATAACCGTATAACTTCATTTTTTCAGGTTATTCGGGAGCAGGTGAAGAGGATGAAGAAGTATTTTGTTGGTAAGTTTCATTCGAATTCTCCCATATCACATCGTTGGTTATGTCTGTTATGTTTGATTATTATTTTTTGACTTTATGTTTGCGTTATAGAATTTATTTAGAATATTTTGATTTCTGTGTTTGGTTGTGGGTTTTATGTGTGACTTTTTACTTGTCATTTATTTGATTGTTTCTGACAAGTATTTGATTTCCTATCAACTGTGTTTTTCTGTGGGATGTTATCTTGATTTTCTCGTCTTTTCATCTGATCTCGGTGTCTTGTCCCACGAATAACAAACATATATGTGGATTTTTCAGGATTCTGGGGAGCTGGAGAAGTGTGTGAGGAAAGTCTTCTTAGATAAGTTTTCTTCGTATTCCCTGTTCTTTCACTTATCGCATTGTTCAATATATCTGTTATGTTTGGGTTTGATTTGTTGACTTGATCTATGCATTATTTAATTCATTTCGAACATGTTCATTATGTTTTGGTTTGTGCGCTTTACGTTTCATTTTTTATTTCTCATTTCTTGCTTTGTGGGTGAGAATAGTGTAATTTCCATTTGTTGTCTTTTCATGTGATCTCGGCTTCTTTGGCAAGCATTTCTAAGCATATCACTGGATTTTTCAGGTTTCTCGGAAGCAGCAGAAGTTTATGAGGAAGTATTTCTTATCTAAGTTTACTTCGTATTCACTTTTGTCTGCTATACCGCAATTTTCATTATATCTGTTATGTGTTGGTATTATTTGTTGATTTGTGTTATTTTTTGTGCGCATTTGTGTTTTGTTTTTTGTTTGTGATTCTTTGATTTTGGGTGAGAAGAACCTGATTTGCTTGTGGTAGCATTTTCCATGGAATGTTATTTTCCTTTTCTCGGCTGTTCATTTACTGTCGGTTTCTTTGCCCACCACTTATAACCGTATAACTTCATTTTTTCAGGTTATTCGGGAGCAGGTGAAGTGGATGAAGAAGTCTTTTTTTGGTAAGTTTCATTCGAATTCTCCCGTATCACATCGTTGGTTATGTCTGTTATGTTTGCTTATTATTTTTTGACTTTATATTTGCGTTATAGAATTTATTTTGAATATTTTGATTTCTGTGTTTGGTTGTGGGTTTTATGTGTGACTTTTTACCTGTCATTTGTTTGATTGTTTGTGAGAAGTATTTGATTTCCTATCAACTGTGTTTTTCTGTGGGATGTTATTTTGATTTTCTCGTCTTTTCATCTGATCTCGGTGTCTTGTCCCACGAATAACAAACATATATGTGGATTTTTCAGGATTCTGGGGAGCTGGAGAAGTGTGTGAGGAAAGTCTTCTTAGATAAGTTTTCTTCGTATTCCCTGTTCTTTCACTTATCGCATTGTTCAATATATCTGTTATGTTTGGGTTTGATTTGTTGACTTGATCTATGCATTATTTAATTCATTTCGAACATGTTCATTATGTTTTGGTTTGTGCGCTTTACGTTTCATTTTTTATTTCTCATTTCTTGCTTTGTGGGTGAGAATAGTGTAATTTCCATTTGTTGTCTTTTCATGTGATCTCGGCTTCTTTGGCAAGCATTTCTAAGCATATCACTGGATTTTTCAGGTTTCTCGGAAGCAGCAGAAGTTTATGAGGAAGTATTTCTTATCTAAGTTTACTTCGTATTCACTTTTGTCTGCTATACCGCAATTTTCATTATATCTGTTATGTGTTGGTATTATTTGTTGATTTGTGTTACTTTTTGTGCGCATTTGTGTTTTGTTTTTTGTTTGTGATTCCTTTGATTTTGGGTGAGAAGAACTTGATTTGCTTGTGGTTGCATTTTTCCATGGAATGTTATTTTCCTTTTCTCGGCTGTTCATTTGCTGTCGGTTTCTTTGCCCACGACTTATAACCGTATAACTTCATTTTTTCAGGTTATTCGGGAGCAGGTGAAGAGGATGAAGAAGTATTTTGTTGGTAAGTTTCATTCGAATTCTCCCATATCACATCGTTGGTTATGTCTGTTATGTTTGATTATTATTTTTTGACTTTATGTTTGCGTTATAGAATTTATTTAGAATATTTTGATTTCTGTGTTTGGTTGTGGGTTTTATGTGTGACTTTTTACTTGTCATTTATTTGATTGTTTCTGACAAGTATTTGATTTCCTATCAACTGTGTTTTTCTGTGGGATGTTATCTTGATTTTCTCGTCTTTTCATCTGATCTCGGTGTCTTGTCCCACGAATAACAAACATATATGTGGATTTTTCAGGATTCTGGGGAGCTGGAGAAGTGTGTGAGGAAAGTCTTCTTAGATAAGTTTTCTTCGTATTCCCTGTTCTTTCACTTATCGCATTGTTCAATATATCTGTTATGTTTGGGTTTGATTTGTTGACTTGATCTATGCATTATTTAATTCATGTCGAACATGTTCATTATGTTTTTGTTTGTGCGCTTTACGTTTCATTTTTTATTTCTCATTTCTTGCTTTGTGGGTGAGAATAGTGTAATTTCCATTTGTTGTCTTTTCATGTGATCTCGGCTTCTTTGGCAAGCATTTCTAAGCATATCACTGGATTTTTCAGGTTTCTCGGAAGCAGCAGAAGTTTATGAGGAAGTATTTCTTATCTAAGTTTACTTCGTATTCACTTTTGTCTGCTATACCGCAATTTTAATTATATCTGTTATGTGTTGGTATTATTTGTTGATTTGTGTTACTTTTTGTGCGCATTTGTGTTTTGTTTTTTGTTTGTGATTCCTTTGATTTTGGGTGAGAAGAACTTGATTTGCTTGTGGTTGCATTTTTCCATGGAATGTTATTTTCCTTTTCTCTGCTGTTCATTTACTGTCTGTTTCTTTGCCCACGACTTATAACCTTATAACTTCATTTTTTCAGGTTATTCGGGAGCAGGTGATGTGGATGGAGAAGTATTTTTTTGGTTAGTTTCATTCGAATTCTCCAATATCACATCGTTGGTCATGTCTGTTATGTTTGGGTATTATTTTTTGACTTTATGTTTGCGTTATAGAATTTATTTAGAATATTTTGATTTCTGTGTTTGGTTGTGGGTTTTATGTATGGCTTTTAGTTGTCATTTATTTGATTTTTTGTGAGAAGTATATCATTTCCTATCAACTGTGTTTTTTCGTGGGATGTTATCTTGATTTTCTCGTCTTTTCATCTGATCTCGGTGTCTTGTCCCACCATTAACAAGCATATAAGTGGATTTTTCAGGATTCTGGGGAGCTGGAGAAGTGTGTGAGGAAAGTCTTCTTAGATAAGTTTTCTTCGTATTCCCTGTTCTTTCATATATCGCATTGTTCAATATATCTATTATGTTTGGGTATGATTTGTTGACTTGATCTATGCATTATTGAATTGAATTCGAATATGTTCATTATGTTTTGGTTTGTGCGCTTTACGTTTCATTTTTTATTTCTCATTTCTTGCTTTGTGGGTGAGAATAGTGTAATTTCCATTTGTTGTCTTTTCATGTGATCTCGGCTTCTTTGGCAAGCATTTCTAAGCATATCACTGGATTTTTCAGGTTTCTCGGAAGCAGCAGAAGTTTATGAGGAAGTATTTCTTATCTAAGTTTACTTCGTATTCACTTTTGTCTGCTATACCGCAATTTTCATTATATCTGTTATGTGTTGGTATTATTTGTTGATTTGTGTTATTTTTTGTGCGCATTTGTGTTTTGTTTTTTGTTTGTGATTTCTTTGATTTTGGGTGAGAAGAACCTGATTTGCTTGTGGTAGCATTTTCCATGGAATGTTATTTTCCTTTTCTCGGCTGTTCATTTACTGTCGGTTTCTTTGCCCACCACTTATAACCGTATAACTTCATTTTTTCAGGTTATTCGGGAGCAGGTGAAGTGGATGAAGAAGTCTTTTTTTGGTAAGTTTCATTCAAATTCTCCCGTATCACATCGTTGGTTATGTCTGTTATGTTTGATTATTATTTTTTGACTTTATGTTTGCGTTATAGAATTTATTTTGAATATTTTGATTTCTGTGTTTGGTTGTGGGTTTTATGTGTGACTTTTTACTTGTCATTTATTTGATTGTTTGTGAGAAGTATTTGATTTCCTATCAACTGTGTTTTTCTGTGGGATGTTATTTTGATTTTCTCGTCTTTTCATCTGATCTCGGTGTCTTGTCCCACGAATAACAAACATATATGTGGATTTTTCAGGATTCTGGGGAGTTGGAGAAGTGTGTGAGGAAAGTCTTCTTAGATAAGTTTTCTTCGTATTCCCTGTTCTTTCACTTATCGCATTGTTCAATATATCTGTTATGTTTGGGTTTGATTTGTTGACTTGATCTATGCATTATTTAATTCATTTCGAACATGTTCATTATGTTTTGGTTTGTGCGCTTTACGTTTCATTTTTTATTTCTCATTTCTTGCTTTGTGGGTGAGAATAGTGTAATTTCCATTTGTTGTCTTTTCATGTGATCTCGGCTTCTTTGGCAAGCATTTCTAAGCATATCACTGGATTTTTCAGGTTTCTCGGAAGCAGCAGAAGTTTATGAGGAAGTATTTCTTATCTAAGTTTACTTCGTATTCACTTTTGTCTGCTATACCGCAATTTTAATTATATCTGTTATGTGTTGGTATTATTTGTTGATTTGTGTTACTTTTTGTGCGCATTTGTGTTTTGTTTTTTGTTTGTGATTCCTTTGATTTTGGGTGAGAAGAACTTGATTTGCTTGTGGTTGCATTTTTCCATGGAATGTTATTTTCCTTTTCTCTGCTGTTCATTTACTGTCTGTTTCTTTGCCCACGACTTATAACCTTATAACTTCATTTTTTCAGGTTATTCGGGAGCAGGTGATGTGGATGAAGAAGTATTTTTTTGGTTAGTTTCATTCGAATTCTCCAATATCACATCGTTGGTCATGTCTGTTATGTTTGGGTATTATTTTTTGACTTTATGTTTGCGTTATAGAATTTATTTAGAATATTTTGATTTCTGTGTTTGGTTGTGGGTTTTATGTATGGCTTTTAGTTGTCATTTATTTGATTTTTTGTGAGAAGTATATCATTTCCTATCAACTATGTTTTTTCGTGGGATGTTATCTTGATTTTCTCGTCTTTTCATCTGATCTCGGTGTCTTGTCCCACCATTAACAAGCATATAAGTGGATTTTTCAGGATTCTGGGGAGCTGGAGAAGTGTGTGAGGAAAGTCTTCTTAGATAAGTTTTCTTCGTATTCCCTGTTCTTTCATATATCGCATTGTTCAATATATCTATTATGTTTGGGTATGATTTGTTGACTTGATCTATGCATTATTGAATTGAATTCGAATATGTTCATTATGTTTTGGTTTGTGCGCTTTACGTTTCATTTTTTATTTCTCATTTCTTGCTTTGTGGGTGAGAATAGTGTAATTTCCATTTGTTGTCTTTTCATGTGATCTCGGCTTCTTTGGCAAGCATTTCTAAGCATATCACTGGATTTTTCAGGTTTCTCGGAAGCAGCAGAAGTTTATGAGGAAGTATTTCTTATCTAAGTTTACTTCGTATTCACTTTTGTCTACTATACCGCAATTTTCATTATATCTGTTATGTGTTGGTATTATTTGTTGATTTGTGTTACTTTTTGTGCGCATTTGTGTTTTGTTTTTTGTTTGTGATTCCTTTGATTTTGGGTGAGAAGAACTTGATTTGCTTGTGGTTGCTTTTTTCCATGGAATGTTATTTTCCTTTTCTCGGCTGTTCATTTGCTGTCGGTTTCTTTGCCCACGACTTATAACCGTATAACTTCATTTTTTCAGGTTATTCGGGAGCAGGTGAAGTGGATGAAGAAGTATTTTGTTGGTAAGTTTGATTCGAATTCTCCCATATCACATCGTTGGTTATGTCTGTTATGTTTGATTATTATTTTTTGACGTTATGTTTGCGTTATAGAATTTATTTAGAATATTTTGATTTCTGTGTTTGGTTGTGGGTTTTATGTGTGACTTTTTACTTGTCATTTATTTGATTGTTTCTGACAAGTATTTGATTTCCTATCAACTGTGTTTTTCTGTGGGATGTTATCTTGATTTTCTCGTCTTTTCATCTGATCTCGGTGTCTTGTCCCACGAATAACAAACATATATGTGGATTTTTCAGGATTCTGGGGAGCTGGAGAAGTGTGTGAGGAAAGTCTTCTTAGATAAGTTTTCTTCGTATTCCCTGTTCTTTCACTTATCGCATTGTTCAATATATATGTTTTGTTTGGGTTTGATTTGTTGACTTGATCTATGCATTATTTATTTCATTTCGTATATGTTTATTATGTTTTGGTTTGTGCGCTTTACGTTTCATTTTTTATTTCTCATTTCTTTCTTTGTGGGTGAGAATAGTGTAATTTCCATTTCTTGTCTTTTCATGTGATCTCCGCTCCTTTGGCAAGCATTTGTAAGCATATCACTGGATTTTTCAGGTTTCTCGGAAGCAACAGAAGTTTATGAGGAAGTATTTCTTATCTAAGTTTACTTCGTATTCCCTTTTGTCTGCTATATCGCAAATTTCATTATATCTGTTATGTGTTGGTATTATTTGTTGATTTGTGTTATTTTTTGTGTGCATTTGTGTTATTTTTCATGGAATGTTATTTTCCTTTTCTCGGCTGTTCATTTACTATCGGTTTCTTTGCCCACGACTTATAACCGTATAACTTCATTTTTTCAGGTTATTCGGGAGCAGGTGAAGTGGATGAAGAAGTCTTTTTTTGGTAAGTTTCATTCGAATTCTCCCATATCACATCGTTGGTTATGTCTGTTATGTTTGATTATTTTTTTTGACTTTATGTTTGCGTTATAGAATTTATTTAGAATATTTTTATTTCTGTGTTTGGTTGTGGGATTTATGTGTGACTTTTTACTTGTCATTTATTTTATTGTTTGTGAGAAGTATTTGATTTCCTATGAACTGTGTTTTTCCGTGGGATGTTATCTTGATTTTCTCGTCTTTTCATTTGATCTCGGTGTCTTGTGCGACGAATAACAAGCATATATGTGGATTTTTCAGGATTCTGGGTAGCTGGAGAAGTTTGTGAGGAAAGTCTTCTTATATAAGTTTTCTTCGTATTCCCTGTTCTTTCATATATCGTATTGTTCAATATATCTGTTATGTTTGGTTATGATTTGTTGACTTGATCTATGCATTATTGAATTGAGTTCGAATTTGTTCATTATGTTTTGGTTTGTGCGCTATACGTTTCATTTTTTATTTCTCATTTCTTTCTTTGTGGGTGAGAATAGTGTAATTTCCATTTCTTGTCTTTTCGTGTGATCTCGGCTTCTTTGGCAAGCATTTCTAAGCATATCACTGGATTTTTCAGGTTTCTCGGAAGCAACAGAAGTTTATGAGGAAGTATTTCTTATCTAAGTTTACTTCGTATTCCCTTTTGTCTGCTATACCGCAATTTTCATTATATCTGTTATGTGTTGGTATTATTTGTTGATTTGTGTTACTTTTTGTGCGCATTTGTGTTTTGTTTTTTGTTTGTGATTCCTTTGATTTTGGGTGAGAAGAACTTGATTTGCTTGTGGTTGCATTTTTCCATGGAATGTTATTTTCCTTTTCGCGGCTGTTCATTTGCTGTCGGTTTCTTTGCCCACAACTTATAACCTTATAACTTCATTTTTTCAGGTTATTCGGGAGCAGGTGAAGTGGATGAAGAAGTATTTTTTTGGTTTGTTTCATTCGAATTCTCCCATATCACATCGTTGGTAATGTCTCTTATGTTTGGGTATTATTTTTTGACTTTATGTTTGCGTTATAGAATTTATTTAGAATATTTTGATTTCTGTGTTTGGTTGTGGGTTTTATGTATGGCTTTTAGTTGTCGTTTATTTGATTTTTTGTGAGAAGTATATCATTTCCTATAAACTGTGTTTTTTCGTGGGATGTTATCTTGATTTTCTCGTCTTTTCATCTGATCTCGGTGTCTTGTCCCACGAACCACAAGCATATATGTGGATTTTTCAGGATTCTGGGGAGCTGGAGAAGTGTGTGAGGAAAGTCTTCTTAGATAAGTTTTCTTCGTATTCCCTGTTCTTTCACTTATCGCATTGTTCAATATATATGTTATGTTTTGGTTTGATTTGTTGACTTGATCTATGCATTATTTAATTTATTTCGTATATGTTCATTATGTTTTGGTTTGTGCGCTTTACGTTTCATTTTTTATTTCTCATTTTTTTCTTTGTGGGTGAGAATAGTGTAATTTCCATTTGTTGTCTTTTCATGTGATCTCGGCTTATTTGGCAAGCATTTCTAAGCATATCACTGGATTTTTCAGGTTTCTCGGAAGCAACAGAAGTTTATGAGGAAGTATTTCTTATCTAAGTTTACTTCGTATTCCCTTTTGTCTGCTATATCGCAAATTTCATTATATCTGTTATGTGTTGGTATTATTTGTTGATTTGTGTTACTTTTTGTGCGCATTTGTGTTTTGTTTTTTGTTTGTGATTCCTTTGATTTTGGGTGAGAAGAACTTGATTTGCTTGTGGTTGCATTTTTCCATGGAATGTTATTTTCCTTTTCGCGGCTGTTCATTTGCTGTCGGTTTCTTTGCCCACAACTTATAACCTTATAACTTCATTTTTTCAGGTTATTCGGGAGCAGGTGAAGTGGATGAAGAAGTATTTTTTTGGTTTGTTTCATTCGAATTCTCCCATATCACATCGTGGTAATGTCTCTTATGTTTGGGTATTATTTTTTGACTTTATGTTTGCGTTATAGAATTTATTAGAATATTTTGATTTCTGTGTTTGGTTGTGGGTTTTATGTATGGCTTTTAGTTGTCGTTTATTTGATTTTTTGTGACAAGTATTTGATTTCCTATGAACTGTGTTTTTCCGTGGGATGTTATCTTGATTTTCTCGTCTTTTCATCTGTTCTCGGTGTCTTGTCCCACCATTAATAAGCATATAAGTGGATTTTTCAGGATTTTGGGGAGCTGGAGAAGTGTGTGAGGAAAGTCTTCTTAGATAAGTTTTCTTCGTATTCCCTGTTCTTTCACTTATCGCATTGTTCAATATATATGTTATGTTTTGGTTTGATTTGTTGACTTGATCTATGCATTATTTAATTTATTTCGTATATGTTCATTATGTTTTGGTTTGTGCGCTTTACGTTTCATTTTTTATTTCTCATTTTTTTCTTTGTGGGTGAGAATAGTGTAATTTCCATTTCTTGTCTTTTCATGTGATCTCGGCTTATTTGGCAAGCATTTCTAAGCATATCACTGGATTTGTCAGGTTTCTCGGAAGCAACAGAAGTTTATGAGGAAGTATTTCTTATCTAAGTTTACTTCGTATTCCCTTTTGTCTGCTATATCGCAAATTTCATTATATCTGTTATGTGTTGGTATTATTTGTTGATTTGTGTTACTTTTTGTGCGCATTTGTGTTTTGTTTTTTGTTTGTGATTCCTTTGATTTTGGGTGAGAAGAACTTGATTTGCTTGTGGTAGCATTTTCCCATGGAATGTTATTTTCCTTTTCTCGGCTGTTCATTTGCTGTCGGTTTCTTTGCCCACGACTTATAACCGTATAACTTCATTTTTTCAGGTTATTCGGGAGCAGGTGAAGTGGATGAAGAAGTATTTTGTTGGTAAGTTTCATTCGAATTCTCCCATATCACATCGTTGGCTATGTCTGTTATGTTTGATTATTATTTTTTGACTTTATGTTTGCGTTATAGAATTTATTTAGAATATTTTGATTTCTGTGTTTGGTTGTGGGTTTTATGTGTGACTTTTTACTTGTCATTTATTTGATTGTTTGTGAGAAGTATTTGATTTCCTATCAACTGTGTTTTTCTGTGGGATGTTATCTTGATTTTCTCGTCTTTTCATCTGATCTCGGTGTCTTGTCCCACGAATAACAAACATATATGTGGATTTTTCAGGATTCTGGGGAGCTGGAGAAGTGTGTGAGGAAAGTCTTCTTAGATGAGTTTTCTTCGTATTCCCTGTTCTTTCACTTATCGCATTTTTTCAATATATCTGTTATGTTTGGGTTTGATTTGTTGACTTGATCTATGCATTATTTAATTCATTTCGAACATGTTCATTATGTTTTGGTTTGTGCGCTTTACGTTTCATTTTTTATTTCTCATTTCTTGCTTTGTGGGTGAGAATAGTGTAATTTCCATTTGTTGTCTTTTCATGTGATCTCGGCTTCTTTGGCAAGCATTTCTAAGCATATCACTGGATTTTTCAGGTTTCTCGGAAGCAGCAGAAGTTTATGAGGAAGTATTTCTTATCTAAGTTTACTTCGTATTCACTTTTGTCTGCTATACCGCAATTTTCATTATATCTGTTATGTGTTGGTATTATTTGTTGATTTGTGTTACTTTTTGTGCGCATTTGTGTTTTGTTTTTTGTTGTGATTCCTTTGATTTTGGGTGAGAAGAACTTGATTTGCTTGTGGTTGCATTTTTCCATGGAATGTTATTTTCCTTTTCTCGGCTGTTCATTTGCTGTCGGTTTCTTTGCCCACGACTTATAACCGTATAACTTCATTTTTTCAGGTTATTCGGGAGCAGGTGAAGTGGATGAAGAAGTATTTTGTTGGTAAGTTTCATTCGAATTCTCCCATATCACATCGTTGGTTATGTCTGTTATGTTTGATTATTATTTTTTGACTTTATGTTTGCGTTATAGAATTTATTTAGAATATTTTGATTTCTGTGTTTGGTTGTGGGTTTTATGTGTGACTTTTACTTGTCATTTATTTGATTGTTTCTGACAAGTATTTGATTTCCTATCAACTGTGTTTTTCGTGGGATGTTCTCTTGATTTTCTCGTCTTTTCATCTGATCTCGGTGTCTTGTCCCACCATTAGTAAGCATATAAGTGGATTTTTAAGGATTCTGGGGAGCTGGAGAAGTGTGTGAGGAAAGTCTTCTTAGATAAGTTTTCTTCGTATTCCCTGTTCTTTCACTTATCGCATTGTTCAATATATCTGTTATGTTTGGGTTTGATTTGTTGACTTGATCTATGCATTATTTAATTCATTTCGAACATGTTCATTATGTTTTGGTTTGTGCGCTTTACGTTTCATTTTTTATTTCTCATTTCTTGCTTTGTGGGTGAGAATAGTGTAATTTCCATTTGTTGCCTTTTCATGTGATCTCGGCTTCTTTGGCAAGCATTTCTAAGCATATCACTGGATTTTTCAGGTTTCTCGGAAGAAGCAGAAGTTTATGAGGAAGTATTTCTTATCTAAGTTTACTTCGTATTCACTTTTGTCTGCTATACCGGAATTTTCATTATATCTGTTATGTGTTGGTATTATTTGTTGATTTGTGTTACTTTTTGTGCGCATTTGTGTTATGTTTTTTCTTTGTGATTCCTTTGATTTTGGGTGAGAAGAACTTGATTTGCTTGTGGTTGCATTTTCCATGGAATGTTATTTTCCTTTTCTCTGCTGTTCATTTACTGTCTGTTTCTTTGCCCACGACTTATAACCGTATAACTTCATTTTTCAGGTTATTCGGGAGCAGGTGATGTGGATGAAGAAGTATTTTTTTGGTTAGTTTCATTCGAATTCTCCAATATCACATCGTTGGTCATGTCTGTTATGTTTGGGTATTATTTTTTGACTTTATGTTTGCGTTATAGAATTTATTTAGAATATTTTGATTTCTGTGTTTGGTTGTGGGTTTTATGTATGGCTTTTAGTTGTCATTTATTTGATTTTTGTGAGAAGTATATATTTCCTATCAACTGTGTTTTTCGTGGGATGTTATCTTGATTTTCTCGTCTTTTCATCTGATCTCGGTGTCTTGTCCCACGAATAACAAGCATATATGTGGATTTTTCAGGATTCTGGGGAGCTGGAGAAGTGTGTGAGGAAGTCTTCTTAGATAAGTTTTCTTCGTATTCCCTGTTCTTTCATATATGTATTGTTCAATATATCTGTTATGTTTGGGTATGATTTGTTGACTTGATCTATGCATTATTGAATTGTGTCGAATATGTTCATTATGGTTGGTTTTTGAGCTTTACGTTTCATTTTTATTTGTGATTTCTTTCTTGTGGGTGAGGAATAGTGTAATTTCCATTTCTTGTATTTTCATGTGATCTCGGCTTCCTTGGCAAGCATTTCTAAGCATATCACTGGATTTTTCAGGTTTCTCGGAAGCAACAAAGTTTATGAGGAAGTATTTCTTATCTAGTTTATTTCGTATTCCATTTTGTCTGCTATATCGCAGTTTTCATTATATCTGTTATGTGTTGGTATTATTTGTTGATTTGTGTTATTTTTTGTGCGCATTTGTGTTTTGTTTTTTGTTTGTGATTTCTTTGATTTGGGTGAGAAGAACTTGATTTGCTATTGGTAGCATTTTTCCATGGAATGTTATTTCCTTTTCTCGGTTGTTCATTTACTGTCGGTTTCTTTGCCCACAACTTATAACCGTATAACATCATTTTTCAGGTTATTCGAGAGCAGGTGAAGTGATGAAGAAGTCTTTTTTTGGTAAGTTTCATTCGAATTCTCCAATATCACATCGTTGTTATATCTTTTATGTTTGAGTATTATTTTTTGACTTTATGTTTGCATTATAGAATTTATTTAAATATTTTGATTTCTGTGTTTGGTTGTGGGATTTATGTGTGACTTTTACTTTCATTTATTTGATTGTTGTGACAAGTATTTGATTTCCTATTAACTGTGTTTTTCGTTTGGGATGTTATCTTGATTTTCTCGTCTTTTCATCTGATCTCGGTGTCTTGTCCCACGAATAACAAGCATATGTGTGGATTTTTCAGGATTCTGGGGAGTGGGAGAAGTGTGTGAGGAAAGTCTCTTAGATAAGGTTTCTTCGTATTCCCTGTTCTTTCACTTATCGCATTGTTCAATATATCTGTTATGTTGGGTATGATTTGTTGACTTGATCTATGCATTATTGAATTGAGTTCGAAATGTTCATTATGTTTGGTTTGTGCGCTTTACGTTTCATTTTTTATTTCTCATTTCTTTCTTTGTGGGTGAGAATAGTGTAATTCCATTTTTGTCTTTTCATGTGATCTCGGCTTCTTTGGCAAGCATTTCTAAGCATATCACTTGGATTTTTCAGGTTTCTCGGAAGCAACAGAAGTTTATGAGGAAGTATTTCTTATCTAAGTTTACTTCGTATTCACTTTGTCTTCTATATCGCAATTTTCATTATCTCTGTTATGTGTTGGTATTATTGTTGATTTGTGTTATTTTTTGTGCGCATTTGTGTGTTGTTTTTTGTTTGTGATTTCTTTTATTTTGGGTGAGAAGAACTTGATTTGCTTGTGGTTAGCATTTTTCCATGGAATGTTATTTTCCTTTTCTCTGCTGTTCATTTGCTGTCGTTTCTTTGTCCACAACTATAACCGTATAACTTCATTTTTCGGTTATTCGGGAGCAGGTGATGTGGATGAAGAAGTATTTTTTGGTTAAGTTTCCATCGAATTCTCCCATATCACATCGTTGGTTTTGTCTGTTATGTTTTTCATTATTATTTTTGACTTTATGTTTGCGTTATAGAATTTATTTAGAATATTTTGATTTCTGTGTGTTGGTTGTGGGTTTTATGTGTGACTTTTACTTGTCATTTATTTGATTGTTTGTGAGAAGTATTTATTTCCTATCAACTGTGTTTTTTCCGTGGGATGTTATCTTGATTTTCTCGTCTTTTCATCTGATCTCGGGTCTTTGTCCCATCATTAATAAGCGTATGAGTGGATTTTTCAGGATTCTGGGGAGCTGGAGAAGTGTGTAGGAAAGTCTTCTTAGATAAGTTTTCTTCGTATTCCCTGTTCTTCTTATCGTTTGGGTAAAATGAGTTGTTTGTCTTGAGTAATGAATTATTGAATTGAGTTTGCGAATATGTTCATTATGTTTTTGGTTTTGTGCGCTTTACGTTTCATTTTTATTTCTCATTTCTTTCTTTGTGGGTGAGAATAGTGTAATTTCCATTTCTTGTCTTTTCATGTGATCTCGGCTTCTTTGGCAAGCATTTCTAAGCATATCACTGGATTTTTCAGGTTTCTCGGAAGCAACAGAAGTTTATGAGGAAGTATTTCTAGCTAAGTTTACTTCGTATTCCCTTTTGTCTGCTATATCGCAATTTTCATTATCTGTTATGTGTTGGTATTATTTGTTGATTTGTGTTATTTTTTGTGCGCATTTGTGTTTTGTTTTTGTGTTGTGATTCCTTGATTTTGGGTGAGAAGAACTTGATTTGCTTGTGGTGCATTTTTCCATGAATGTTATTTTCCTTTTCTCGGCTGTTTTTATTGCTGTCGGTTTCTTTGCCCACCACTTATAAACGTATAACTTCATTTTTTCAGGTTATTCGGGAGCAGGTGAAGTGGATGAAGAAGTATTTTTGTTGGGTAAGTTTCATTCGTTTTCTCCCATATCACATCGTTGGTTATGTCTGTTATGTTTTGATTATTATTTTTTTTGACTTTATGTTTGCGTTATAGAATTTATTTAGAATGTTTTGATTTCTTGTGTTTGGGTTGTTGGGTATATGTGGGCTTTTAGTTTGTCATTTATTTGATTTTTTGTGAGAAGTATTTGATTTCGTATCAACTGTGTTTTTCCGTGGGATGTTATCTTGATTTTCTCGTCTTTTTTCATCTGATCTCGGTGTCTTGTCCCACCATCAGTATGCATATAAGTGGATTTTTTCAGGATTCTGGGAGCTGGAGAAGTGTGTGAGGAAAGTCTTCTTAGATAAGTTTTCTTCGTATTCCCTGTTCTTTCATATATCGTATTGTTCAATATATCTGTTATGTTGGACCTGATTTTGTTGACTTGATCTATGCATTATGAATTGCGTTCGAATATGTTCATTATGTTTTGGTTTGTGCACTTTACGTTTCATTTTTTATTTCTCATTTCTTTTTGTGGGTGAGAATAGTGTAAATTTCCATTTCTTGTCTTTTCATATGATCTCGGCTTCTTTGGCAGCATTTCTACTAAGCATATCACTGGATTTTTCAGGTTTTCTCGGAAGCAAAAGAAGTTTATGAGGAAGTATTTCTTATCTAAGTTTACTTCGTATTCCCTTTTGTCTGCTATATCGCATTTTCATCATATCCGTTATGTGTTGGTATTATTTTGTTGATTTGTGTTATTTTTTGTGCGCATTTGTGTTTTGTTTTTGTTTGTGATTTCTTTGATTTTGGGTGAGACAGAACTTGATTTGCTTGTGGTAGCATTTTTCCATGGAATGTTATTTTCCTTTTCTCGCGGTTTTCATTTGCTGTCGGTTTTTCTTTGCAACGACTTATGCCGTATAACTTCATTTTTTCAGGTTATTCGGGAGCAGGTGAAGTGGATGAAGAAGTATTTTTTTTGGTAAGTTTCATTCGAATTCTCCCAATCATCACATCGTTGGTTAATGTCTGTTATGTTTGATTATATTTTTTTGACTTTATGTTTTGCGTTATAGAATTTATTTAGAATGTTTTGATTTCTGTGTTTGGTTGTGGGTTATATGTGTGGCTTTTAGTTGTCATTTATTTGATTTTTTGTGAGAAGTATTGGATTTCCTATCAACTGTGTTGTTTTTCCGTGGGATGTTATCTTGATTTTCTCGTCTTTTCATCTGATCTCGGTGTCTTGTCCCACCACCATCATATGCATAAAGTGGATTTTTCAGGATTCTGGGGAGCTGGAGAAGTGTGTGAGGAAAGTCTTCTTAGATAAGTTTTCTTCGTATTCCCTGTTCTTTCATATATCGTATTGTTCAATTATCTGTTATGTTTGGACATGATTTTGTTGACTTGATCTATGCATTATTGAATTGAGTTCGAATATGTTCATTATTGTTGGTGTTTGTGCGCTTTACGTTTCATTTTTTTATTTCTCATTTCTTTTTTTGTGGGTGAGAATAGTGTAATTTCCATTTCTTGTCTTTTCATGTGATCTCGGCTTCTTGGCAAGCATTTCTAAGCATATCACTGGATTTTTCAGGTTTCTCGGCTGAAGCACAGAAGTTTATGAGGAAGTATTTTCTTATCTAAGTTTACTTCGTATTCCCTTTTGTCTGCTATATCGCAATTTTCATCATATCTGTTATGTGTTGGTATTATTTGTTGATTTGTGTTATTTTTTTGTGCGCATTTGTGTTTTGTTTTTGTTTTGTGATTTCTTTGATTTTGGGTGAGAAGAACTTGATTTGCTGTGGTAGCATTTTCCATGGAATGTTATGTTTCCTTTTCTCGGCTGTTCATTTACTGTCGGTTTCTTTGCCCACGACTTATAACCGTATAAACTTCATTTTTTTCAGGTTATTCGGGAGCAGGTGAAGTGGATGAAGAAGTATTTTTTTGGTAAGTTTCATTCGATTCTCCCATATCACATCGTTGGTTATGATTGTTATGTTTGTATTATTTTTTGACTTTATGTTTGCGTTATAAAATTTATTTTAGAATATTTTGATTTTTGTGTTGGTTTTTGGGGTTAAATGTATGTTGACTTTTACTTGTCATTATTTGATTGTTTGTGAGAAGTATTTGATTTCCTATCAACTGTGTTTTTTCCGTGGGATGTTATCTTGATTTTCTCGTCTTTTCATCTGATCTCGGTGTCTTGTCCCACCATTAAAAAGCATATAAGTGGATTTTTCAGGATTCTGTGGAGCTGGAGAAGTGTGTGAGGAAAGTCTTCTTAGATAAGTTTTCTTCGTATTGCTTGTTCTTTCAACTATCGTATTGTTCAATATATGTTATGTTTGGGTATGATTTGTTGACTTGATCTATGCATTTTTGAATTGAGTTCGAATATGTTCATTATGTTTTGTTTTGTGCGCTTTACGTTTCATTTTTTATTTCTCATTTCTTTTTTTGTGGGTGAGAATAGTGTAATTTCCATTTCTTGTCTTTTCATGTGATCTCGGCTTCTTTGGCAAGCATTTCTAAGCATATCACTGGATTTTTCAGGTTT
>CALNHZ020000629.1:0-24992 GCA_940586395.1 Vitis riparia x Vitis cinerea | reverse complement strand
TAGCCCAGAAAGTTTTTCGATACTCGCACGGATTCTACCTTTTTCAGGTACTCGTCCGGTATTCTACCACTTTTCGGTACTCATTCTGATTCGACCTGTTTTCGATAATAGCCCAGAAATGTTTTTCGATACTCGCACGGATTCTACCTTTTCCCAGGTACTCGCCCGTATTCTACCACTTTTCGGTACTCACACTGATTCGACCCGTTTTCGGTACTAGCCCAGAATGTTTTTCGATACTCGCACGGATTCTACCTTTTCCAGGTACTCGCCCGTATTCTACCATATTTCTTTTGGTACTTACACTGATTCGACCCGTTTTCGGTAATAGCCTAGAAAGTTTTACGAAACTCACACGGATTCTACCTTTTCCCAGTACTCGCCCGTCTTCTACCACTTTTTGGTACTCACACTGATTCGACCCGTTTTCGGTAATAGCCCAGAAAGTTTTTCGATACTCGCACGGATTCTACCTTTTCCAGGTACTCGCCCGTATTCTACACTTTTCGGTACTCATTCTGATTCGACCTGTTTTCGATAATAGCCCAGAATGTTTTTCGATACTCGCACGGATTCTACCTTTTCCCAGTACTCGCCCGTATTCTACCACTTTTGGTACTCACATGATTCGACCCGTTTTCGGTACTAGCCCAGAAAGTTTTTCAATACTCGCACGGATTCTACCTTTTCCAGGTACTCGCCCGTATTCTACCACTTTTCGGTACTCATTCTGATTCGACCCGTTTTGATATAGCCCAGAAGTTTTCGATACTCGCACGGAGTCTACCTTTTTCAGGTACTCGCCCGTATTCTACCACTTTTCGGTACGCACATTCTGATTCGACCTGTTTTCGATAATAGCCCAGAATGTTTTTCGATACTCGCACGGATTCTACCTTTTCCAGGTACTCGCCCGTATTCTACCACTTTTCGGTACTCACACTGATTCGACCCGTTTTCGGTACTAGCCCTGAAAGTTTTTCGATACTCGCACGGATTCTACCTTTTCCCGGTACTCGCCTCGAATTCTACCATTTTTCGAAACTCCCTCTGATTCGACCCGTTTTGGTAATAGCCCAGAAAGTTTACGAAACTCGCACGGATTCTACCTTTTCCAGGTACTCGCCCGTATTCTACCACTTTTCGGTATACTCATTCTGATTCGACCCGTGTTCGATAATAGCCCAGAAATGTTTCGATACTCGCACGGATTCTACCTTTTCCCGTTACTCGCCCGTACTTCGTTTTTTTTACCCAACTTTTCTTTTTCGGTACTCACACTGATTCGACCCGTTTTCGGTACTAGCCCAGAAAGTTTTTCGATACTCGCACGGATTCTACCTTTTCAGGTACTCGCCCGGATTCTACCATTTTCGGTACTCACACTGATTCGACCCGTTTTCGGTAATAGCCCAGAAAGTTTTACGAAACTCGCACGGATTCTACCTTTTCCAGGTACTCGCCCGTATTCTACCACTTTTCGGTACGCTTTTGATTCGACGTTTTCGATAATAGCCCAGAATGTTTTTCGATACTCACACGGATTCTACCTTTTCCCAGTACTCGCCCGTATTCTACCACTTTTCGGTACTCACACTGATTCGACCCCGTTTTCGGTAATAGCCCAGAAAGTTTTACGATACTCGCACGGATTCTACCTTTTCCAGGTACTCGCCCGTATTCTACCACTTTTCGGTACTCACACTGATTCGACCCGTTTCGGTAATAGCCCGAAAGTTTTTCGATACTCGCACGGATTCTACCTTTTCCCAGTACTCGCCCGTCTTCTACCACTTTTCGGTACTCACACTGATTCGACCCGTTTTCGGTACTAGCCCAGAAAGTTTTTCGATACTCGCACGGATTCTACCTTTTCCAGGTTACTCGTCCGTATTCTACCACTTTTCGGTACGCATTCTGATTCGACCTGTTTTCAATAATAGCCCAGAATGTTTTTCGATACTCGCACGGATTCTACCTTTTCCCAGTACTCGCCCGTTTCTACCCTTTTCGGTACTCACACTGATTCGACCCGTTTTCGGGTAATAGCCCAGAAAGTTTTTCGATACTCGCACGGATTCTACTTTTCCAGGTACTCGCCCGGTATTCTACCATTTTCGGTACTCATTCTGATTCGACCCGTTTCGGTACTAGCCCAGAATATTTTCGATACTCGCACGGATTCTACCTTTTCCCAGTACCGCCGTCTTCTACTACTTTTTGGTACTCACACTCATTCGACCCGTTTTCGGTATAGCCCAGAAAGTTTTTCGATACTCGCACGGATTCTACCTTTCCCAGTACTCGCCCGTCTTCAACTACTTTTTCGGTACTCACACTGATTCGACCCATTTTCGGTGCTAGCCAGAAAGTTTTCAATACTCGCACGGATTTCTACCTTTTCCAGGTACTCGCCCGTATTCTACCACTTTTCGGTACTCATTCTGATTCGACCCGTTTTCGGTACTAGCCCAGAAATTTTTCGATACTCGCACGGATTCTACCTTTTCCAGTGCTCGCCCGTCTTCTACTACTTTTTGGTACTCACACTGATTCGACCCGTTTTCGGAACTAGCCCAGAAAGTTTTTCGATACTCGCACGGATTCTACCTTTCCCCAGTACTCGCCCGTCTTCTACTACTTTTCGGTACTCACAGAGATTCGACCCATTTTCGGCTAGCCCAGAAAGTTTTCGATACTCGCACGGATTCTACCTTTTCCAGGTACTCGCCCGTATTCTACCACTTTCGGTACTCATTCTGATTCGACCCGTTTCGATAATAGCCCAGAAAGTTTTTCGATACTCGCACGGATTCTACCTTTTCCCAGTACTCGCCCGATTCTACCACTTTTCGGTACTCACACTGATTCGACCGTTTTCGGTACTAGCCCAGAAGTTTTTCGATACTCGCACGGATTCTACCTTTTCCAGTACTCGCCCGTCTTCTACTACTTTTTGGTACTCACACTGATTCGACCCGTTTTCGGAACTAGCCCAGAAAGTTTTTCGATACTCGCACGGATTTCTACCTTTTCCAGGTACTCGCCCGTATTCTACCACTTTTCGGTACTCATTCTGATTCGACCGTTTTCGATACTAGCCCAGAAAGTTTTTCGATACTCGCACGGATTCTACCTTTTCAGGTACTCGTCCGTATTCTACACTTTTCGTACGCATTCTGATTCGACCTGTTTTCAATAATAGCCAGAAAGTTTTTCGATACTCGCACGGATTCTACCTTTTCCCGGTACTCGCCCGTATCTACCACTTTTTCGGTACTCACACTAATTCGACCCGTTTTCGGTACTAGCCCTGAAAGTTTTTTGATACTCACACGGATTCTACCTTTTCCCGGTACTCGCTCGGATTCTACCATTTTTCGAAACTCACTCTGATTCGACCCGTTTTCGGTAATAGCCCAGAAAGTTTTACGAAACTCGCACGGATTCTACCTTTTCGAGGTACTCGCCCGTATCTCTACCACTTTTCGGTACGCATTCTGATTCGACCTGTTTTCGATAATAGCCCAGAATGTTTTTCGATACTCGCACGGATTCTACCTTTTCCCAGTACTCGCCCGTATTCTTCCACTTTTCGCTACTTCACACTGATTCGACCCGTTTTCGGTACTAGCCCAGAAAGTTTTTTCGATACTCGCACGAATCTACCTTTTTCAGGTACTCGTCCGTATTCTACCACTTTTCGGTACGCATTCTGAGTCGACCTGTTTTCGATAATAGCCCAGAATGTTTTTCGATACTCGCACGGATTCTACCTTTTCAAGGTACTCGCCCGTATTCTACCACTTTTCGGTACGCATTCTGATTCGACCTGTTTTCGATAATAGCCCAAAATGTTTTTTGATACTCGCACGGATTCTACGTTTTCCCAATACTCGCCCGTATTCTACCACTTTTCGGTACTCACACTGATTCGACCCGTTTCGGTACTGACCCAGAAAGTTTTTTGATACTCGCACGGATTCTACCTTTTCCAGTACTGCGCCGGGATTCTACCAGCTTCGGTACTTACATTGATTCAACCCGTTTTTCGGTAGTAGCCCAGAAAGTTTTACGAAACTCGCACGGATTCTACATTTTCCCAGTACTCGCCCGTCTTCTACTACTTTTTGGTACTCACACAGATTCGACCCATTTTTCGGTGCTAGCCAGAAGTTTTTCAATACTCGCACGGATTCTACCTTTTCCAGGTACTCGCCCGTATTCTACCACTTTTCGGTACTCATTATGAGTCGACCCGTTTTCGATACTAGCCCAGAAAGTTTTTCGATACTCGCACGGAGTCTACCTTTTTCAGGTACTCGTCCGTATTCTACACTTTTCGTACGCATTCTGATTCGACCTGTTTTCGATAATATCCCAGAATGTTTTTTCGATACTCGCACGGATCTACATTTTCCCAGTACTCGCCCGTATTCTAACCACTTTTCGGTACTCACACTGATTCGACCAGTTTTCGGTACTAGCCCAGAAAGTTTTTCGATACTCGCACGGATTCTACCTTTTCCAGGTACTCGCCCGGATTCTACCATATTTCGGTACTTACACTGATTCGACCCGTTTTCGGTAATAGCCTAGAAAGTTTTACGAAACTCACACGGATTCTACCTTTTCCCAGTACTCGCCCGTCTTCTACTACTTTTTGGTACTCACACAGATTCGACCCGTTTTCGGTACTAGCCCAGAAAGTTTTTCGATACTCGCACGGAGTCTACCTTTTCCAGTTACTCGCCCGTATTCTACCACTTTTCGGTACTCATTCTGACTCGACCTGTTTTCGATAATAGCCCAGAATGTTTTTCGATACTCGCACGGATTCTACGTTTTCCCAGTACTCGCCCGTATTCTACCACTTTTCGGTACTCACACTGATTCGACCCGTTTTCGGTACTAGCCCAGAAAGTTTTTCGATACTCGCACGGATTCTACCTTTTCCAGGTACTCGCCGGGATTCTACCAGCTTTCGGTACTTACATTGATTTGACCCGTTTTCGGTAGTAGCCCAGAAAGTTTTACGAAACTCGCACGGATTCTACCTTTTCCCAGTACTCGCCCGTCTTCTACTACTTTTGGTACTCACACAGATTCGACCCATTTTCGGTGCTAGCCCAGAAAGTTTTTCAATACTCGCCTGGATTCTACCTTTTCCAGGTACTTCGCCCGTATTCTACCACTTTTCGGTACTCATTCTGATTCGACCCGTTTTCGATACTAGCCCAGAAAGTTTTTCGATACTCGCACGGAGTCTACCTTTTTCAGGTACTCGTCCGTATTCTACCACTTTTCGGTACGCATTCTGATTCGACCTGTTTTCGATAATATCCCAGAATGTTTTTCGATACTCGCACGGATTCTACCTTTTCCCAGTACTCGCCCGTATGCTACCACTTTTCGGTACTCACACTGATTCGAACCCGTTTTCGGTACTAGCCAAGAAAGTTTTTCGATACTCGCACGGATTCTAGCTTTTCCAGGTACTCGCCCGTATTCTACCATCTTTCGGACTCACACTGATTCGACCCGTTTTCGGTACTAGCCCTGAAAGTTTTTTGATACTCACACGGATTCTACCTTTTCCCAGGTACTCGCTCGGATTCTACCATTTTTCGAAACTCACTCTGATTCGACCCGTTTTCGGTACTAGCCCAGAAAGTTTTTACGAAACTCGCACGGATTCTACCTTTTCGAGGTACTCGCCCGTATTCTACCACTTTTCGGTACGCATTCTGATTCGACTTGTTTTCGATAATAGCCCAGAATGTTTTTCGATACTCGCACGGATTTCTACCTTTTCCCAGTACTCGCCCGTATTCTACCACTTTTCGGTACTCACACTGATTCGACCCGTTTTCGGTACTAGCCCAGAAAGTTTTTCGATACTCGCACAGATTCTACCTTTTCCAGGTACTCGCCGGGATTCTACCAGCTTTCGGTACTTACATTGATTCGACCCGTTTTCGGTAGTAGCCCAGAAAGTTTTACGAAACTCGCACGGATTCTACCTTTTCCCAGTACTCGCCCGTCTTCTACTACTTTTTGGTACTCACACAGATTCGACCCGTTTTCGGTGCTAGCCCAGAAAGTTTTTCAATACTCGCCTGGATTCTACCTTTTCCAGGTACTCGCCCGTATTCTACCACTTTTCGGTACTCATTCTGATTCGACCCGTTTTCGATACTAGCCCAGAAAGTTTTTTCGATACTCGCATGGAGTCTACCTTTTTCAGGTACTCGTCCGTATTCTACCACTTTTCGGTACGCAATCTGATTCGACCTGTTTTCGATAATATCCCAGAATGTTTTTTCGATACTCGCACGGATTCTACCTTTTCCCAGTACTCGCCCGTATTCTACCACTTTTCGGTACTCACACTGATTCGACCCGTTTTCGGTACTAGCCCAGAAAGTTTTTCGATACTCGCACGGATTCTACCTTTTCCAGGTACTCGCCCTGGATTCTACCATATTTCGGTACTTACACTGATTCGACCCGTTTTCGGTAATAGCCTAGAAAGTTTTACGAAACTCACACGGATTCTACCTTTTCCCAGTACTCGCCCGTCTTCTACTACTTTTTGTACTCACACAGATTCGACCCGTTTTCCGGTACTAGCCCAGAAAGTTTTTTCGATACTCGCACGGAGTCTACCTTTTCCAGGTACTCGCCCGTATTCTACCACTTTTCGGTACTTCATTCTGACTCGACCTGTTTTCGATAATAGCCAGAATGTTTTTCGATACTCGCACGGATTCTACGTTTTCCCAGTACTCGCCCGTATTCTACCACTTTTCGGTACTCACACTGATTCGACCCGTTTTCGGTACTAGCCCAGAAAGTTTTTCGATACTCGCACGGATTCTACCTTTTCCAGGTACTCGCCGGGATTCTACCAGCTTTCGGTACTTACATTGATTTGACCCGTTTTCGGTAGTAGCCCAGAAAGTTTTACGAAACTCGCAACGGATTCTACCTTTTCCCAAGTACTCGCCCGTCTTCTACTACTTTTTGGTACTCACACAGATTCGACCCATTTTCGGTGCTAGCCCAGAAAGTTTTTCAATACTCGCCTGGATTCTACCTTTTCCAGGGTTACTCCGCCCGTATTCTACCACTTTTCGGTACTCATTCTGATTCGACCCGTTTTCGATACTAGCCCAGAAAGTTTTTCGATACTCGCACGGAGTCTACCTTTTTCAGGTACTCGTCCGTATTCTAACCACTTTTCGGTACGCATTCTGATTCGACCTGTTTTCGATAATATCCCAGAATGTTTTTCGATACTCGCACGGATTCTACCTTTTTCCCAGTACTCGCCGTATGCTACCACTTTTCGGTACTCACACTGATTCGACCCGTTTTCGGGTACTAGCCAAGAAAGTTTTTCGATACTCGCACGGATTCTACCTTTTCAGGTACTCGCCCGTAATTCTACCACTTTTTCGGTACTCACACTGATTCGACCCGTTTTCGGTACTAGCCCTGAAAGTTTTTTGATACTCACACGGATTCTACCTTTTCCCGGTACTCGCTCGGATTCTACCATTTTTCGAAACTCACTCTGATTCGACCCGTTTTCGGTAATAGCCCAGAAAGTTTTACGAAACTCGCACGGATTCTACCTTTTCGAGGTACTCGCCCGTATTCTACCACTTTTCGGTACGCATTCTGATTCGACTTGTTTTCGATAATAGCCCAGAATGTTTTTCGATACTCGCACGGATTCTACCTTTTCCCAGTACTCGCCCGTATTCTACCACTTTTCGGTACTCACACTGATTCGACCCGTTTTCGGTACTAGCCCAGAAAGTTTTTCGATACTCGCACAGATTCTACCTTTCCAGGTACTCGCCGGGATTCTACCAGCTTTCGGTACTTACATTGATTCGACCCGTTTTCGGTAGTAGCCCAGAAAGTTTTACGAAACTCGCACGGATTCTACCTTTTCCCAGTACTCGCCCGTCTTCTACTACTTTTGGTACTCACACAGATTCGACCCGTTTTTCGGTGCTAGCCCAGAAAGTTTTTCAATACTCGCCTGGATTCTACCTTTTCCAGGTACTCGCCCGTATTCTACCACTTTTCGGTACTCATTCTGATTCGACCCGGTTTTCGATACTAGCCCAGAAAGTTTTTCGATACTCGCATGGAGTCTACCTTTTTCAGGTACTCGTCCGTATTCTACCACTTTTCGGTACGCAATCTGATTCGACCTGTTTTCGATAATATCCCAGAATGTTTTTCGATACTCGCACGGATTCTACCTTTTCCCCAGTACTCGCCCGTATTCTACCACTTTTCGGTACTCACACTGATTCGACCCGTTTTCGGTACTAGCCCAGAAAGTTTTTCGATACTCGCACGGATTCTACCTTTTCCAGGTACTCGCCCGGATTCTACCATATTTCGGTACTTACACTGATTCGACCCGTTTTCGGTAATAGCCTAGAAAGTTTTACGAAACTCACACGGATTCTACCTTTTCCCAGTACTCGCCCGTCTTCTACTACTTTTTGGTACTCACACAGATTCGACCCGTTTTCGGTACTAGCCCAGAAAGTTTTTCGATACTCGCACGGAGTCTACCTTTTCCAGGTACTCGCCCGTATTCTACCACTTTTCGGTACTCATTCTGACTCGACCTGTTTCGATAATAGCCCAGAATGTTTTTCGATACTCGCACGGATTCTACCTTTTCCCAGTACTCGCCCGTATTCTACCACTTTTCGGTACTCACACTGATTCGACCCGTTTTCGGTACTAGCCAAGAAGTTTTTCGATACTCGCACGGATTCTACCTTTTCCAGGTACTCGCCCGTATTCTACCACTTTTCGGTACTCACACTGATTCGACCCGTTTTCGGTACTAGCCCTGAAAGTTTTTTGATACTCACACGGATTCTACCTTTTCCCGGTACTCGCTCGGATTCTACCATTTTTCGAAACTCACTCTGATTCGACCCGTTTTCGGTAATAGCCCAGAAAGTTTTACAAAACTCGCACGGATTCTACCTTTCGAGGTACTCGCCCGTATTCTACCACTTTCGGTACGCATTCTGATTCGACGTGTTTTCGATAATAGCCCAGAATGTTTTTCGATACTCGCACGGATTCTACCTTTTCCCAGTACTCGCCCGTATTCTACCACTTTTCGGTACTCACACTGATTCGACCCGTTTTCGGTACTAGCCCAGAAAGTTTTTCGATACTCGCACAGATTCTACCTTTTCCAGGTACTCGCCGGGATTCTACCAGCTTTCGGTACTTACATTGATACGACCCGGTTTTCGGTAGTAGCCCAGAAAGTTTTACGAAACTCGCACGGATTCTACCTTTTTCCCAGTACTCGCCCGTCTTCTACTACTTTTTGGTACTCACACAGATTCGACCCGTTTTCGGTGCTAGCCCAGAAAGTTTTTCAATACTCGCCTGGATTCTACCTTTTCCAGGTACTCGCCCGTATTCTACCACTTTTCGGTACTCATTCTGATTCGACCCGTTTTCGATACTAGCCCAGAAAGTTTTTCGATACTCGCATGGAGTCTACCTTTTTCAGGTACTCGTCCGTATTCTACCACTTTTCGGTACGCATTCTGATTCGACCTGTTTTCGATAATATCCCAGAATGTTTTTCGATACTCGCACGGATTCTACCTTTTCCCAGTACTCGCCCGTATTCTACCACTTTTCGGTACTCACACTGATTCGACCCGTTTCGGTACTAGCCCAGAAAGTTTTTCGATACTCGCACGGATTCTACCTTTTCCAGGTACTCGCCCGGATTCTACCATATTTCGGTACTTACACTGATTCGACCCGTTTTCGGTAATAGCCTAGAAAGTTTTACGAAACTCACACGGATTCTACCTTTTCCCAGTACTCGCCCGTCTTCTACTACTTTTTGGTACTCACACAGATTCGACCCGTTTTTCGGTACTAGCCCAGAAAGTTTTTCGATACTCGCACGGAGTCTACCTTTTCCAGGTACTCGCCCGTATTCTACCACTTTTCGGTACTCATTCTGACTCGACCTGTTTTCGATAATAGCCCAGAATGTTTTTCGATACTCGCACGGATTCTACCTTTTCCCAGTACTCGCCCGTATTCTACCACTTTTCGGTACTCACACTGATTCGACCCGTTTTCGGTACTAGCCAAGAAAGTTTTTCGATACTCGCACGGATTCTACCTTTTCCAGGTACTCGCCCGTATTCTACCACTTTTCGGTACTCACACTGATTCGACCCGTTTTCGGTACTAGCCCTGAAAGTTTTTTGATACTCACACGGATTCTACCTTTTCCCGGTACTCGCTCGGATTCTACCATTTTTCGAAACTCACTCTGATTCGACCCGTTTTCGGTAATAGCCCAGAAAGTTTTACGAAACTCGCACGGATTCTACCTTTTCGAGGTACTCGCCCGTATTCTACCACTTTCGGTACGCATTCTGATTCGACCTGTTTTCGATAATAGCCCAGAATGTTTTTCGATACTCGCACGGATTCTACCTTTTCCCAGTACTCGCCCGTATTCTACCACTTTTCGCTACTCACACTGATTCGACCCGTTTTCGGTACTAGCCCAGAAAGTTTTTCGATACTCGCACGGAATCTACCTTTTTCAGGTACTCGTCCGTATTCTACCACTTTTCGGTACGCATTCTGATTCGACCTGTTTTCGATAATAGCCCAGAATGTTTTTCGATACTCGCACGGATTCTACCTTTTCCCAGTACTCGCCCGTATTCTACCACTTTTCGCTACTCACACTGATTCGACCCGTTTTCGGTACTAGCCCAGAAAGTTTTTTCGATACTCGCACGGATTCTACCTTTTCCAGGTACTCGCCCGGATTCAACCATTTTTCGGTACTTACACTGATTCGACCCGTTTTCGGTAATAGCCCAGAAAGTTTTATGAAACTCGCACGGATTCTACCTTTTCCAGGTACTCGCCCGTATTCTACCACTTTTCGGTACGCATTCTGATTCGACCTGTTTTCGATAATAGCCCAGAATGTTTTTTGATACTCGCACGGATTCTACGTTTTTCCCAGTACTCGCCAGTATTTCTACCACTTTTCGGTACTCACACTGATTCGACCCGTTTTCGGTACTAGCCCAGAAAGTTTTTCGATACTCGCACGGATTCTACCTTTTCCAGGTACTCGCCGGGATTCTACCAGCTTTCGGTACTTACATTGATTTGACCCGTTTTCGGTAGTAGCCCAGAAAGTTTTACGAAACTCGCACGGATTCTACCTTTTCCCAGTACTCGCCCGTCTTCTACTACTTTTTGGTACTCACACAGATTCGACCCATTTTCGGTGCTAGCCCAGAAAGTTTTTCAATACTCGCCTGGATTCTACCTTTTCCAGGTACTCGCCCGTATTCTACCACTTTTCGGTACTCATTCTGACTCGACCTGTTTTCGATAATAGCCCAGAATGTTTTTCGATACTCGCACGGATTCTACCTTTTCCCAGTACTCGCCCGTATTCTACCACTTTTCGGTACTCACACTGATTCGACCCGTTTTCGGTACTAGCCAAGAAAGTTTTTCGATACTCGCACGGATTCTACCTTTTCCAGGTACTCGCCCGTATTCTACCACTTTTCGGTACTCACACTGATTCGACCCGTTTCGGTACTAGCCCTGAAAGTTTTTTGATACTCACACGGATTCTACCTTTTCCCGGTACTCGCTCGGATTCTACCATTTTTCGAAACTCACTCTGATTCGACCCGTTTTCCGGTAATAGCCCAGAAAGTTTTACGAAACTCGCACGGATTCTACCTTTTCGAGGTACTCGCCCGTATTCTACCACTTTTCGGTACGCATTCTGATTCGACCTGTTTTCGATAATAGCCCAGAATGTTTTTCGATACTCGCACGGATTCTACCTTTTCCCAGTACTCGCCCGTATTCTACCACTTTTCGCTACTCACAACTGATTCGACCCGTTTTCGGTACTAGCCCAGAAAGTTTTTCGATACTCGCACGGAATCTACCTTTTTCAGGTACTCGTCCGTATTCTACCACTTTTCGGTACGCATTCTGATTCGACCTGTTTTCGATAATAGCCCAGAATGTTTTTCGATACTCGCACGGATTCTACCTTTTCCCAGTACTCGCCCGTATTCTACCACTTTTCGCTACTCACACTGATTCGACCCGTTTTCGGTACTAGCCCAGAAAGTTTTTCGATACTCGCACGATTCTACCTTTCCAGGTACTCGCCCGGATTCAACCATTTTTCGGTACTTACACTGATTCGACCCGTTTTCGGTAATAGCCCAGAAAGTTTTATGAAACTCGCACGGATTCTACCTTTTCCAGGTACTCGCCCGTATTCTACCACTTTTCGGTACGCATTCTGATTCGACCTGTTTTCGATAATAGCCCAGAATGTTTTTTGATACTCGCACGGATTCTACGTTTTCCCAGTACTCGCCCGTATTCTACCACTTTTCGGTACTCACACTGATTCGACCCGTTTCGGTACTAGCCCAGAAAGTTTTTCGATACTCGCACGGATTCTACCTTTTCCAGGTACTCGCCGGGATTCTACCAGCTTTCGGTACTTACATTGATTTGACCCGTTTTCGGTAGTAGCCCAGAAAGTTTTACGAAACTCGCACGGATTCTACCTTTTCCCAGTACTCGCCCGTCTTCTACTACTTTTTGGTACTCACACAGATTCGACCCATTTTCGGTGCTAGCCCAGAAAGTTTTTCAATACTCGCCTGGATTCTACCTTTCCAGGTACTCGCCCGTATTCTACCACTTTTCGGTACTCATTCTGATTCGACCCGTTTTCGATACTAGCCCAGAAAGTTTTTCGATACTCGCACGGAGTCTACCTTTTTCAGGTACTCGTCCGTATTCTACCACTTTTCGGTACGCATTCTGATTCGACCTGTTTTCGATAATATCCCAGAATGTTTTTCGATACTCGCACGGATTCTACCTTTTCCCAGTACTCGCCCGTATGCTACCACTTTTCGGTACTCACACTGATTCGACCCGTTTTCGGTACTAGCCAAGAAAGTTTTTCGATACTCGCACGGATTCTACCTTTTCCAGGTACTCGCCCGTATTCTACCACTTTTCGGTACTCACACTGATTCGACCCGTTTTCGGTACTAGCCCTGAAAGTTTTTTGATACTCACACGGATTCTACCTTTTCCCGGTACTCGCTCGGATTCTACCATTTTTCGAAACTCACTCTGATTCGACCCGTTTTCGGTAATAGCCCAGAAAGTTTTACGAAACTCGCACGGATTCTACCTTTTCGAGGGTACTCGCCCGTATTCTACCACTTTTCGGTACGCATTCTGATTCGACCTGTTTTCGATAATAGCCCAGAATGTTTTTCGATACTCGCACGGATTCTACCTTTTCCCAGTACTCGCCCGTATTCTACCACTTTTCGGTACTCACACTGATTCGACCCGTTTTCGGTACTAGCCCAGAAAGTTTTTCGATACTCGCACAGATTCTACCTTTTCCAGGGTACTCGCCGGGATTCTACTAGCTTTCGGTACTTACATTGATTCGACCCGTTTTCGGTAGTAGCCCAGAAAGTTTTACGAAACTCGCACGGATTCTACCTTTTCCCAGTACTCGCCCGTCTTCTACTACTTTTGGTACTCACACAGATTCGACCCGTTTTCGGTGCTAGCCCAGAAAGTTTTTCAATACTCGCCTGGATTCTACCTTTTCCAGGTACTCGCCCGTATTCTACCACTTTTCTGTACTCATTCTGATTCGACCCGTTTTCGATACTAGCCCAGAAAGTTTTTCGATACTCGCATGGAGTCTACCTTTTTCAGGTACTCGTCCGTATCTACCACTTTTCGGTACGCATTCTTGATTCGACCTGTTTCGATAATATCCCAGAATGTTTTCGATACTAGCACGGATTCTACCTTTCCCAGTACTCGCCCGTATTCTACCACTTTTCGGTACTCACACTGATTCGACCCGTTTTCGGTACTAGCCCAGAAAGTTTTTCGATACTCGCACGGATTCTACCTTTTCCAGGTACTCGCCCGGATTCTACCATATTTCGGTACTTAGACTGATTCGACCCGTTTTCGGTAATAGCCTAGAAAGTTTTACGAAACTCACACGGATTCTACCTTTTCCAGTACTCGCCCGTCTTCTACTACTTTTTGGTACTCACACAGATTCGACCCGTTTTCGGTACTAGCCCAGAAAGTTTTTCGATACTCGCACGGAGTCTACCTTTTCCAGGTACTCGCCGTATTCTACCACTTTTCGGTACTCATTCTGACTCGACCTGTTTTCGATAATAGCCCAGAATGTTTTTCGATACTCGCACGGATTCTACCTTTTCCCAGTACTCGCCCGTATTCTACCACTTTTCGGTACTCACACTGATTCGACCCGTTTTCGGTACTAGCCAAGAAGTTTTTCGATACTCGCACGGATTCTACCTTTTCCAGGTACTCGCCCGTATTCTACCACTTTTCGGTACTCACACTGATTCGACCCGTTTTCGGTACTAGCCCTGAAAGTTTTTTGTTACTCACACGGATTCTACCTTTTTCCCGGTACTCGCTCGGATTCTACCATTTTTCGAAACTCACTCTGATTCGACCCGTTTTCGGTAATAGCCCAGAAAGTTTTACGAAACTCGCACGGATTCTACCTTTTCGAGGTACTCGCCCGTATTCTACCACTTTTCGGTACGCATTCTGATTCGACCTGTTTTCGATAATAGCCCAGAATGTTTTTCGATACTCGCACGGATTCTACCTTTTCCCAGTACTCGCCCGTATTCTACCACTTTTCGCTACTCACACTGATTCGACCCGTTTTCGGTACTAGCCTAGAAAGTTTTTCGATACTCGCACGGAATCTACCTTTTTCAGGTACTCGTCCGTATTCTACCACTTTTCGGTACGCATTCTGATTCGACCTGTTTTCGATAATAGCCCAGAATGTTTTTCGATACTCGCACGGATTCTACCTTTTCCCAGTACTCGCCCGTATTCTACCACTTTTCGGTACTCACACTGATTCGACCCGTTTTCGGTACTAGCCCAGAAAGTTTTTCGATACTCGCACGGATTCTACCTTTTCAAGGTACTCGCCCGGATTCTACCATTTTTCGGTACTTCTACACTGATTCGACCCGTTTTCGGTAATAGCCCAGAAAGTTTTACGAAACTCGCACGGATTCTACCTTTTCCAGGTACTCGCCCGTATTCTACCACTTTTCGTTACGCATTCTGATTCGACCTGTTTCGATAATAGCCCAGAATGTTTTTTGATACTCACCACGGATTCTACGTTTTCCCAGTACTCGCCCGTATTCTACCACTTTTCGGTACTCACACTGATTCGACCCGTTTTCGGTACTAGCCCAGAAGTTTTTCGATACTCGCACGGATTCTACCTTTTCCAGGTACTCGCCTGGATTCTACCAGCTTTCGGTACTTACATTGATTCGACCCGTTTTCGGTAGTAGCCCAGAAAGTTTTACGAAACTCGCACGGATTCTACCTTTTCCCAGTACTCGCCCGTCTTCTACTACTTTTTGGTACTCACACAGATTCGACCCATTTTCGGTGCTAGCCCAGAACGTTTTTCAATACTCGCACGGATTCTACCTTTCCAAGTACTCGCCCGTATTCTACCACTTTTCGGTACTCATTCTGATTCGACCCGTTTTCGATACTAGCCCAGAAAGTTTTTCGATACTCGCACGGAGTCTACCTTTTTCAGGTACTCGTCCGTATTCTACCACTTTTCGTACGCATTCTGATTCGACCTGTTTTCGATAATATCCCAGAATGTTTTTCGATACTCGCACGGATTCTACCTTTCCCAGTACTCGCCGTATTCTACCACTTTTCGGTACTCACACTGATTCGACCCGTTTTCGGTACTAGCCAAGAAAGTTTTTCGATACTCGCACGGATTCTACCTTTTCCAGGTACTCGCCCGTATTTCTACCACTTTTCGGTACTCACACTGATTCGACCCGTTTTCGGTACTAGCCTGAAGTTTTTTTGATACTCACACGGATTCTACCTTTTCCCTGGTACTTCGCTCGGATTCTACCATTTTTCGAAACTTACTCTGATTCGACCCGTTTTCGGTAATAGCCCAGAAAAGTTTTACGAAACTCGCAAGGATTCTACCTTTTCGAGGTACTCGCCCGTTATTCTACCACCTTTTCGGTACGCATTCTGATTCGACCTGTTTTCGATAATAGCCCAGAATGTTTTTCGATACTCGCACGGATTCTACCTTTTCCCAGTACTCGCCCGTATTCTACCACTTTTCGCTACTCACACTGATTCGACCCGTTTTCGGTACTAGCCCAGAAAGTTTTTCGATACTCGCACGGATTCTACCTTTTCCAGGTACTCGCCCGGATTCTAACATTTTTCGGGTACTTACACTGATTCGACCCGTTTTCGGTAATAGCCCAGAAAGTTTTACGAAACTCGCACGGATTCTACCTTTTCCAGGTACTCGCCCGTATTCTACCACTTTCGGTACGATTCTGATTCGACCTGTTTTCGATAATAGCCAGAATGTTTTTTGATACTCGCACGGATTCTATGTTTCCCAGTACTCGCCCGTATTCTACCACTTTTCGGTACTCCACTGATTCGACCCGTTTTCGGTACTAGCCCAGAAAGTTTTTCGATACTCGCACGGATTCTACCTTTTCCAGGTACTCGCCGGGATTCTACCAGCTTTCGGTACTTACATTGATTCGACCCGTTTTCGGTAGTAGCCCAGAAAGTTTTACGAAACTCGCACGGATTCTACCTTTTCCAGTACTCGCCCGTCTTCTACTACTTTTTGGTACTCACACAGATTCGACCCATTTTCCGGTGCTAGCCCCAGAACGTTTTTCAATACTCGCACGGATTCTACCTTTTCCAGGTACTCGCCCAGTATTCTACCACTTTTCGGTACTCATTCTGATTCGACCCGTTTTCGATACTAGCCCAGAAAGTTTTTCGATACTCGCACGAGTCTACCTTTTTCAGGTACTCGTCCGTATTCTACCACTTTTCGGTACGCATTCTGATTCGACCTGTTTTCGATAATATCCCAGAATGTTTTTCGATACTCGCACGGATTCTACCTTTTCCCAGTACTCGCCGTATTCTACCACTTTTCGGTACTCACACTGATTCGACCCGTTTTCGGTACTAGCCAAGAAAGTTTTTCGATACTCGCACGGATTCTACCTTTTCCAGGTACTCGCCCGTATTCTACCACTTTTCGGTACTCACACTGATTCGACCCGTTTTCGGTACTAGCCCAGAAAGTTTTTCGATACTCGCACGGATTCTACCTTTTCCAGGTACTCGCCCGGATTCTACCATTTTTCGGTACTCACACTGATTCGACCCGTTTTCGGTAATAGCCCAGAAAGTTTTACGAAACTCGCACGGATTCTACCTTTTCCAGGTACTCGCCCGTATTCTACCACTTTTCGGTACTCATTCTGATTCGACCCGTTTTCGATAATAGCCCAGAAGTTTTTCGATACTCGCACGGATTCTACCTTTTCCCAGTACTCGCCCGTATTCTACCACTTTTCGGTACTCACACTGATTCGACCCGTTTTCGGTACTAGCCCAGAAAGTTTTTCGATACTCGCACGGATTCTACCTTTTTCAGGTACTCGCCGTATTCTACCACTTTTCGGTACTCATTCTGATTCGACCGTTTTCGATAATAGCCCAGAATGTTTTTCGATACTCGCACGGATTCTACCTTTTCCAGTACTCGCCCGTATTCTACCACTTTTCGGTACTCACACTGATTCGACCCGTTTTCGGTACTAGCCCAGAAAGTTTTTCGATACTCGCACGGATTCTACCTTTTCCAGGTACTCGCCCGGATTCTACCCTTTTCGGTACTCACACTGATTCGACCCGTTTTCGGTAATAGCCCAGAAAGTTTTTCGATACTCGCACGGATTCTACCTTTTCCCAGTACTCGCCCGTTTCTACTACTTTTTGGTACTCACACTGATTCGACCCGTTTTCGGTACTAGCCCAGAAAGTTTTTCGATACTCGCACGGATTCTACCTTTTCCAGGTACTCGCCCGTATTCTACCACTTTTCGGTACTCATTCTGATTCGACCTGTTTTCGATAATAGCCCAGAAAGTTTTTCGATACTCGCACGGATTCTACCTTTTCCCAGTACTCGCCCGTATTCTACCACTTTTCGGTACTCACACTGATTCGACCCGTTTTCGGTACTAGCCCAGAAAGTTTTTCGATACTCGCACGGATTCTACCTTTTCCAGGTACTCGCCCGTATTCTACCACTTTTCGGTACTCACACTGATTCGACCCGTTTTCGGTACTAGCCAGAAAGTTTTTCGATACTCGCACGGATTCTACCTTTTCCCGGTACTCGCCCGTATTCTACCACTTTTCGGTACTCACACTGATTCGACCCGTTTTCGGTACTAGCCAGAAAGTTTTTCGATACTCGCACGGATTCTACCTTTTCCCAGTACTCGCCCGTCTTCTACTACTTTTGGTACTCACACTGATTCGACCCGTTTTCGGTATAGCCCAGAAAGTTTTTCGATACTCGCACGGATTCTACCTTTTCCAGGTACTCGCCCGTATTCTACCCTTTTCGGTACTCATTCTGATTCGACCCGTTTTCGATAATAGCCCAGAATGTTTTTCGATACTCGCACGGATTCTACCTTTTCCCAGTACTCGCCCGTATTCTACCACTTTTCGGTACTCACACTGATTCGACCCGTTTTCGGTACTAGCCAGAAAGTTTTTCGATACTCGCACGGATTCTACCTTTTCCAGGTACTCGCCCGTTTTACCACTTTTCGGTACTCATTCTGATTCGACCCGTTTCGATACTAGCCCAGAAAGTTTTCGATACTCGCACGGATTCTACCTTTCCCAGTACTCGCCCGTATTCTACCACTTTTCGGTACTCACACTGATTCGACCCGTTTTCGGTACTAGCCCAGAAAGTTTTTCGATACTCGCACGGATTCTACCTTTTCCAGGTACTCGCCCGTATTCTACCATTTTCGGTACTTACACTGATTCGACCCGTTTTCGGTAATAGCCCAGAAAGTTTTTCGATACTCGCACGGATTCTACCTTTTCCCGTACTCGCCCGTCTCTACCACTTTTGGTACTCACATGATTCGACCCGTTTTCGGTACTAGCCCAGAAAGTTTTCGATACTCGCACGGATTCTACCTTTTCCAGGTACTCGCCCGTATTCTACCACTTTTCGGTACTCATTCTGATTCGACCCGTTTTCGGTAATAGCCCAGAAAGTTTTTCGATACTCGCACGGATTCTACCTTTTCCAGGTACTCGCCCGGATTCTACCATTTTCGGTACTTACACTGATTCGACCCGTTTTCGGTAATAGCCCAGAAAGTTTTTCGAACTCGCACGGATTCTACCTTTTCCCAGTACTCGCCCGTCTTCTACCACTTTTTGGTACTCACACTGATTCGACCCGTTTTCGGTACTAGCCCAGAAAGTTTTTCGATACTCGCACGGATTCTACCTTTTCCAGGTACTCGCCCGTATTCTACCACTTTTCGGTACTCATTCTGATTCGACCCGTTTTCGATAATAGCCCAGAAAGTTTTCGATACTCGCACGGATTCTACCTTTTCCCAGTACTCGCCCGTATTCTACCACTTTTCGGTACTCACACTGATTCGACCCGTTTTCGGTAATAGCCCAGAAAGTTTTTCGATACTCGCACGGATTCTACCTTTTCCAGGTACTCGCCGTATTCTACCACTTTCGGTACTCACACTGATTCGACCGTTTTCGGTACTAGCCCAGAAAGTTTTTGATACTCGCACGGATTCTACCTTTTCCAGGTACTCGCCCGTCTTTACTACTTTTTCGGTACTCACACTGATTCGACCCGTTTTCGGTACTAGCCCAGAAAGTTTTTCGATACTCGCACGGATTCTACCTTTTCCAGGTACTCGCCCGTATTCTACCACTTTTCGGTACTCATTCTGATTCGACCCGTTTTCGATAATAGCCAGAAAGTTTTTCGATACTCGCACGGATTCTACCTTTTCCCAGGTACTCGCCCGTATTCTACCACTTTTCGGTACTCACACTGATTCGACCCGTTTTCGGTACTAGCCAGAAAGTTTTTCGATACTCGCACGGATTCTACCTTTTCCAGTACTCGCCCGTATTCTACCACTTTCGGTACTCATTCTGATTCGACCCGTTTTCGATATAGCCCAGAAAGTTTTTCGATACTCGCACGGATTCTACCTTTTCCAGGTACTCGCCGGATTCTACCACTTTTCGGTACTCATTCTGATTCGACCCGTTTTCGATAATAGCCCAGAAAGTTTTTCGATACTCGCACGGATTCTACTTTTCCCGGTACTCGCCCGTCTTCTACTACTTTTTGGTACTCACACTGATTCGACCCGTTTTCGTACTAGCCCAGAAAGTTTTTCGATACTCGCACGGATTCTACCTTTCCAGGTACTCGCCGTATTCTACCACTTTTCGGTACTCATTCTGATTCGACCCGTTTTCGAAATAGCCCAGAAAGTTTTTCGATACTCGCACGGATTCTACCTTTTCCAGTACTCGCCCGTATTCTACCACTTTTCGGTACTCACACTGATTCGACCCGTTTTCGGTACTAGCCCAGAAAGTTTTTCGATACTCGCACGGATTCTACCTTTTCCAGGTACTCGCCCGTATTCTACCACTTTTCGGTACTCACACTGATTCGACCCGTTTTCGGACTAGCCCAGAATTTTTTCGATACTCGCACGGATTCTACCTTTCCCGGTACTCGCCGGCTTCTACCCTTTTTCGGTACTCACACTGATTCGACCCGTTTTCGGTACTAGCCCAGAAGTTTTTCGATACTCGCACGGATTCTACCTTTTCCAGGTACTCGCCGGATTCTACCACTTTTCGGTACTTACCTTGATTCGACCCGTTTTCGTTAGTAGCCCAGAAAGTTTTACGAAACTCGCACGGATTCTACCTTTTCCAGGTACTCGCCCGTATTCTACCACTTTTCGGTACTCATCTGATTCGACCCGTTTTCGATAATAGCCCAGAAGTTTTTCGATACTCGCACGGATTCTACCTTTCCCAGTACTCGCCCGTATTCTACCACTTTTCGGTACTCACACTGATTCGACCCGTTTTCGGTACTAGCCCAGAAAGTTTTCGATACTCGCACGGATTCTACCTTTTCCAGGTACTCGCCCGTATTCTACCACTTTTCGGTACTCACACTGATTCGACCCGTTTTCGGTACTAGCCCAGAAAGTTTTTCGAAACTCGCACGGATTCTACCTTTCCCGGTACTCGCCCGGATTCTACATTTTCGGTACTCACACTGATTCGACCCGTTTCGTACTAGCCCAGAAATTTTTCGATACTCGCACGGATTCTACCTTTTCCAGGTACTCGCCCGGATTCTACCACTTTCGGTACTTACATTGATTCGACCCGTTTTCGGTAATAGCCCAGAAAGTTTTACGAAACTCGCACGGATTCTACCTTTTCCCAGTACTCGCCCGTCTTCTACTACTTTTGGTACTCACACTGATTCGACCCAGGTGCTAGCCCAGAAAGTTTTTCGATACTCGCACGGATTCTACTTTTCCAGGTACTCGCCCGTATTCTACCACTTTCGGTACTCATTCTGATTCGACCCGTTTTCGATAATAGCCCAGAATGTTTTTCGATACTCGCCCGTCTTCTACTACTTTTTGGTACTCACACTGATTCGACCCGTTTTCGGTACTAGCCCAGAAAGTTTTTCGATACTCGCACGGATTCTACCTTTTCCAGGTACTCGCCCGTATTCTACCACTTTTCGGTACTCATCTGATTCGACCCGTTTCGATAATAGCCCAGAAAGTTTTTCGATACTCGCACGGATTCTACCTTTTCCAGTACTCGCCCGTATTCTACCACTTTTCGGTACTCACTGATTCGACCCGTTTTCGGTACTAGCCCAGAAAGTTTTTCGATACTCGCACGGATTCTACCTTTTCCAGGTACTCGCCCGTATTCTACCACTTTTCGGTACTCATTCTGATTCGACCCGTTTTCGATAATAGCCCAGAAAGTTTTTCGATACTCGCACGGATTCTACCTTTTCCCGGGTACTCGCCCGTCTTCTACTACTTTTCGGTACTCACACTGATTCGACCCGTTTTCGGTACTAGCCCAGAAAGTTTTCGATACTCGCACGGATTCTACCTTTTCCAGGTACTCGCCGGTATTCTACCACTTTTCGGTACTCATCTGATTCGACCCGTTTTCGATAATAGCCCAGAAAGTTTTCGATACTCGCACGGATTCTACCTTTTCCCAGTACTCGCCGGTATTCTACCACTTTTGGTACTCACACTGATTCGACCCGTTTTCGGTACTAGCCCAGAAAGTTTTTCGATACTCGCACGGATTCTACCTTTTCCCGGTACTCGCCCGGATTCTACCACTTTTCGGTACTCACACTGATTCGACCCGTTTTCGGTACTAGCCCAGAAAGTTTTTCGATACTCGCACGGATTCTACCTTTTCCAGGTACTCGCCGTATTCTACCACTTTTCGGTACTCACACTGATTCGACCCGTTTTCGGTAAAGGCCAGAAAGTTTTTCGATACTCGCACGGATTCTACCTTTTCCAGGTACTCGCCCGTCTTCTACCATTTTGGTACTTACACTGATTCGACCCGTTTTCGGTACTAGCCCAGAAAGTTTTTCGATACTCGCACGGATTCTACCTTTTCAGGTACTCGCCGGTATTCTACCACTTTTCGGTACTCATCTGATTCGACCCGTTTTCGGTAATAGCCAGAAAGTTTTCGATACTCGCACGGATTCTACCTTTTCCCAGTACTCGCCCGTATTCTACCACTTTTTGGTACTCACACTGATTCGACCCGTTTTCGGTACTAGCCCAGAAAGTTTTTCGATACTCGCACGGATTCTACCTTTTCCAGTACTCGCCCGTATTCTACCCTTTTCGGTACTCACACTGATTCGACCGTTTTCGGTAATAGCCCAGAAAGTTTTTCGATACTCGCACGGATTCTACCTTTTCCAGTACTCGCCCGTATTCTACCACTTTTCGGTACTCACACTGATTCGACCCGTTTTCGGTAATAGCCCAGAAAGTTTTTCGATACTCGCACGGATTCTACCTTTTCCAGGTACTCGCCCGTATTCTACCACTTTTCGGTACTCACACTGATTCGACCCGTTTTCGGTATAGCCCAGAAAGTTTTCGATACTCGCACGGATTCTACCTTTTCCAGGTACTCGCCCGGATTCTACCACTTTTCGGTACTCACACTGATTCGACCCGTTTTCGGTAATAGCCCAGAAAGTTTTTCGATACTCGCACGGATTCTACCTTTTCCCAGTACTCGCCGTATTCTACCACTTTTGGTACTCACACTGATTCGACCCGTTTTCGGTACTAGCCCAGAAAGTTTTCGATACTCGCACGGATTCTACCTTTTCAGGTACTCGCCCGTATTCTACCACTTTTCGGTACTCATTCTGATTCGACCCGTTTTCGGTAAAGCCCAGAAAGTTTTCGATACTCGCACGGATTCTACCTTTTCCAGGTACTCGCCCGTCTCTACCACTTTTGGTACTCACACTGATTCGACCCGTTTTCGGTACTAGCCCAGAAAGTTTTTCGATACTCGCACGGATTCTACCTTTTCCAGGTACTCGCCGTATTCTACCACTTTTCGGTACTCATTCTGATTCGACCCGTTTTCGGTAATAGCCCAGAAAGTTTTTCGATACTCGCACGGATTCTACCTTTCCCGTACTCGCCCGTATTCTACTACTTTTTGGTACTCACACTGATTCGACCCGTTTTCGGTACTAGCCCAGAAAGTTTTTCGATACTCGCACGGATTCTACTTTTCCAGGTACTCGCCCGTATTCTACCACTTTTCGGTACTCACACTGATTCGACCCGTTTTCGGTACTAGCCCAGAAAGTTTTTCGATACTCGCACGGATTCTACCTTTTCCAGGTACTCGCCGGTATTCTACCACTTTTCGGTACTCACACTGATTCGACCCGTTTTCGGTAAGCCCAGAAAGTTTTTCGATACTCGCACGGATTCTACCTTTCCCACTCGCCCGTATTCTACCACTTTTCGGTACTCACACTGATTCGACCGTTTTCGGTACTAGCCCAGAAAGTTTTTCGATACTCGCACGGATTCTACCTTTCCAGGTACTCGCCCGTATTCTACCACTTTTCGGTACTCACACTGATTCGACCCGTTTTCGGTAATAGCCCAGAAAGTTTTCGATACTCGCACGGATTCTACCTTTCCCAGTACTCGCCCGTCTTCTACTACTTTTGGTACTCACACTGATTCGACCCGGTTTCGGTACTAGCCAGAAAGTTTTTCGATACTCGCACGGATTCTACCTTTTCCCGGTACTCGCCCGTATTCTACCACTTTTCGGTACTCATTCTGATTCGACCCGTTTTCGATACTAGCCCAGAAAGTTTTCGATACTCGCACGGATTCTACCTTTTCCCAGTACTCGCCCGTATTCTACACTTTTGGTACTCACACTGATTCGACCCGTTTTCGGTACTAGCCCAGAAAGTTTTTCGATACTCGCACGGATTCTACCTTTTCCAGGTACTCGCCCGTATTCTACCACTTTTCGGTACTCATTCTGATTCGACCCGTTTTCGATACTAGCCCAGAAAGTTTTTCGATACTCGCACGGATTCTACCTTTTCCCAGTACTCGCCCGTATTCTACCACTTTTGGTACTCACACTGATTCGACCCGTTTTCGGTACTAGCCAGAAAGTTTTTCGATACTCGCACGGATTCTACCTTTTCCAGGTACTCGCCGTATTCTACCACTTTTCGGTACTCATTCTGATTCGACCCGTTTTCG